>CAUYRH010007006.1:0-36514 GCA_963574655.1 Perodicticus potto
ATAATGACCCTCTTATAATTGTGTCCTGCCCCCCAAAGATGTCTTATCTAATAATTTAAAAGCCAGGAGAAATTGCTTCCATACTAGGCTTGGCGCCTGTGGCTCACCCGGCTAAGGCGCCAGCCACGTACACCTGAGCTGGCGGGTTCGAATCCAGCCTGGGCCCGCCAAACAACGAGGGCTGCAACCAAAAAATGGCCAGGCGTTGTGGTGGGTGCCTGTAGTCCCAGCTACTTGGGAGGCGGAGGCAGGAGACTGGCTTGAGCCCAGGAATTGGAGGTTGCTGTGAGCTGTGATGCCATAGCACTCTATCCAGTGTGACAGCTTGAGGCGCTATATCAAAAAAAAAAAAAGAAAGAAAGAAATTGCTTCCATATTAACTTTGCATTGAATTTCCCATCTTTTATATTTCTACTTTGTGTAAGAATGGCTAAGCCTGGAAATGCCAAGAAAATATCAGACATAGATATAAAAAAAAGAACATTAACATGCTTGAAACAAGAACCAAAACAACATCATTTGGAAAGGTTTAAGTATATGTAAATATGGTAACATTGAATTATTTAATACATATCTTGATATGCTGATAAAAGGTTTTATAGGACATTGGCTACCAAAAAAGAAAGAATAAAAGATGTTGAGGGAAGGTAACAGACATCGAATTAGAAGGTGAAAAATGTAAGAGAACAAAAATTAATTCCAAATGGATGATACAGTGAAATATTTTTAAAATCCTCTAAAACTCTTAGTACAAAACTAACGAAACATTTTCTATAGCATCCATAGAAAGCACAAATATAAAGGAAATGATAGATAAGTTTAACTACATAAATTAAACATTTCTCAGTGGAACAAAGCATAGCATATACAAGGCCAAAAACAAGCTGCAGTCCGAGAGAAAATGTTTGCAACCCACGCTGCAGACAAATGATTAATGTTTGTTGTGTTTAAAGAATTCCTCTAAATTAATTTTAAAAGACTAATAATCCAATACAGACGTGAGCAAACAATGAATGAGCAATTTCCCAATAAAAATTTTCTGTTTGGACAATAAATTCCTGTAGAAAATTAATCTCGGTAGTAATCAAGGAACAGAAAATGTTAAAAAGATAACATTTCTCTCCCAGTGGATTGGCAAAAATTTAAGGAAACCAGCAATACCAAGGGCTGGGTGAGATGAGGGAACAGCCTTCCTGCAGGCTGCACACAAAACAAAGTCTTAAGAGAATGTCTTGGTAAAATCTACTTTTACACTTTGCCACCTGTACCAGAAAAACTCTTGTAAAAATATATATAAAAACATTCACAGGGCAGCACCTGTGGCTTAAAGGAGTGGGGCACTGGCCCCTTATGCCAGAAGTGGTGGGTTCAAACTGAGCCCCGACGAAAAAACTGCAAAACAACAACAACAACAACAACAAAATAAACATACACAGAAATATTATAGCAGCAATATTTATAACAGCAAAAATGTGGAAAAAATGTTAATATCCATCTAAGAGGAAAGGCTAACCGAATAATCAAATAGTGGCATATCCACAGCAGGAGACTATTAGACTATATAGTAACAATCTTAGAGAACTCAGTCTACGTGTGTCAGCTCAGATGATTTGCACTTGTGTTATTGAATTAAAAAATTTCCTATTCACATATAAGTCATATGGCCTGTTTTGAACAATTTTTAAACATGATGAAATTTTGGTACATGTTGGTGCTTGAGAGGGTCCTGTGGAGTAAAATTGAAAACCTAGACTAAAGGAAGCATTTCACCTTCAGTCAAAGGAGATGCCAGGAATAGCATGAGGACTTCAACCATTTTCCTTTGTATAAAAAATGGTTTGTTTCCTTCAAAATAATCACAAAAATTTTCTATTAAACCCCTGATGTTTTTAAAAACAGCCTGGGTTTATGGGTGCTTTTCCGTATTTCTCCTGCTATATTTCTATGTTTGAAATATTTCGTATTTAAGTGAAAAAAGAAAGGAGAAAGAAAATGAGAAAGGAGTAAAAGGGAAAAGGTAAAAAAAAAAAAAAGTATTTAAAGAAATATATTAAGAATAAAACCAAGGCTCGGCACCCGTAGCACAGTGGCCATGGTGCCAGTCACATACATGGAAGGTGGCAGGTTCGAACCCGGGCCGGCCCTGATAAACAACAGTTAAACAACTGCAACAACAAAAAATAGGCACCTATACTCCCAGCAACTTGGGAGGCTGAGGCAAGAAAATCACTTGAGCCCACATGTTTGAGGTTGCTCTGAGCTGTGATGCCACAGCATTCTATTGAGGGTGACAAGGTGAGACTCTGTCTCAAAAAAGAAAAAAGAAAAAACCAACTAGTCAAGAGAAGTATTATGACAATAAAATAAGGAAAATAATCAAAGAGGGAAGAAGTAATAAAAGAAAGAACAGCAGCAAAAAAAGATGGTTCAGAAGGGAACAGGCTCACATCCTAGTGTAACAAGCCCCATGAACAAAATCAAAATTTTATGTATGCGTGTGTTTGTGTATAAATTCTCTGTATCTCCTGTTTAGATTTTCAGGCAAGTGGGACCTGATGACCAGAACTCTAACTTTTAACTCACTCCTTGTTTCCCAGAAATGGTGGAATTTCCGGAAGACAAAGGACCCTGGGCAAACTTACTGATGCCAAGACTCTCCATCCCTCAGTAACCTGCCCCATGCAAGTTTACCTTTGTTAATTTCACTACACCGGAGAAAGGAAATCACAGAGGATGTGAACAGATGGGAAAATATACCCTTTTTATGGTTTGGCAGAATGAACTACTATTAGAAGCCATGTCCATTTTCATCCCTCAGGAGAATATGGGTCATTCTAAGAAAGAATATAAACGTAACCATGCATTTACTCAAAATTAAATAAAATATAAATTTTGAGCAGTTGAATGCTTTGAAAAACATTCAATAAAGCAACAATTAGGCAAACACAGAAGAGTTGTCTCTGTGAATTTTACCAGTTATCATAGTTAAGGGAGAATAAACACTCTAAGCAGCTCAGGAAGTCAAAATAAGAATCAATGGTAAACTTTATATAGTGGCATATCTTCAGTTAAACAAATGACTATGCATACTAGAACTCCAAAAATGAAAATGGATTGATCGGCAAGGGAGTAAATGTATAATATATACCAAATTACATACAAAAGACACATACATGTTTGAATATGCAGAGAGAATGGAGACTGAAGACCCCATTCTTGGCAAGGGAAAGCACCCCTAGAAAAAGAGGAGAATCAAAAAGTAAGCTGAGTGATGTGGAACAAAGAAAAGTCAGCTAGTTTACTATTTAAGCTAGCCATTGTTAGCAAGTTTCCTGCCTTTTATAAAATTCTAGCCTGTTGGGGATACATCTTAGAAATACCCCTGCTGGGTCTATGAGCACTCTAAGGAAAAATGGTCATAAAAGAGGCTAGAGCAAAGACCTAGAAATATACATTAACTGGGTCATTTCTTGCCTAGTAAACAGGAAAAGCAGATACCCCATTGTGGAGATTTGCATTTGCTGTAGGCAGAGATCAAGGGAGTAGCTCCAGCCCTGATATATGATGTATAGCAGAAGAGCTTATATCCCTTATCACAGAGGAAGATCCTCTGTGGTGATGATAGGAGGAAAATTCTTCCATCCCACCAATTCCTCAGAGGAGATTAATACTGGTGGCATTTTACTCCACAGAGAACTAGTGGAGTTTAATATCTGCCCAGAAATCTGTGTTTGTGATCTCAAGTGGGAGGCTCTCCCAAAACAAGGCTCAGATTTCAGATTTCTTAAGGCTACCTTTAACCTTAATAATAATAATAATAGGAGCTGATATGCTCAATCAGAGAAACTGCTATGTCTTTCTTCCCTCCCTCATCCTATCCTCTGGGTAAATAGACTTCAATAAAAGCAGAGAGGAACAAACACTCGGGACTGTTGGCAGAAGCCCACAAATGGGCAATGGAGCCCTGAGCTCCAAACTTTAATTCTGCTCTATGTCTCATGTCTCTTTCTTTACTGTTGTTTCTAACTCTATATTTCTTCAGTTGGTCACTGCCAGTTTCTACAGGTCTTAGCAGGCCCTAGCCCCAGGTGCAACCCTGACATGAAAAAACACAAATACATGTATGAGAGAGAGAGAAAGAAAGAGAGATAGAGATAAGAGATGTCAGGCTATATGGAATGCTTTCTATATAATATATTATCACATTCAGTTTATCAAAATTGTGTATTAGGGATGTATCGTACTCTTCTTATACAGATAAGAATATTATATCTCAGAAATTTTATGTAACTTAAGGAAGTATGCTAAGCTTGAAAAGAGGCCAAAGCCAAGCTAGGCCTTTAACTTAGGTGAACCCAAGTTATTTTTCAGACCCTGTTTGCTTTGACAAGAGATGTGTTCTCCTTATTAGGATGATTTTTTTACTCCTCTCAGTAGAATGTGGGAATGTCAGGGAACATTTGTAGTTGTCACAACTTGCAGCTATAGGGTGCACCAGGCATCTAGTGGGTAGGGGTGAAGAGCGCTGCTGAACGCCTCCAACTCACAGGACAGCACTCACAGCAGAGGGTTACTAATGCAAAATGTGGGCAGCACTGAGATTGAAAAACTGTGTTGACTCACTGAGTTTCTTCTGAACTTAAAGACTGGCTTCTTCCACCAGGTTTTCATGGCCTCCTCTGTCAGATCTGTGAATGGGTCATTGAGTCTGTAATGCACACTGTCTCTAGCATTCCCTTTCTTCCTAGTCCCTCCTTCAGCTTCACATGTTCAAGGTCTCTTCTCAACATCGCCTTCCTGCAACCATGTGTCAAGACTATTGTTCAACCTGCTAAAACATCCACTTCTTTTCTAGCCATTATAATGTAATCGTTACCCAGTCTGAGGGGATTATTTTATATCTTGATATTTTCCACTTAGCATGGAAACCTGGACTGCAGTTTCTTTTGGGAATTCTTTCTCCATTTGCACAGTTGCTCTGAAGAAAGTAATTCCCCATGTAAATGAAAGTTACAAGCCCCAGGAAACTGCAGGTATCCTGGGTTTTTTTCTTGCTATTTTCTGAGCAGGAGCAGAAGGCAGCCCTGGAGTTCCAGAAGAAGGCCCTTTAGACTTCATTAGGACAAGACACTTTCCCAATGAGTCCCACCTCCTTGACTGAGAATCCAGATCCAGGCTGCTTGTAGCTGGTAGAGGAAAAGGAGAGGCATCAACAGAGCTCTCAGGTAGGCAGGAAGCCACCTTAATACAAAGCTGTGGATCAGCTGTATACCTAAAATGTGGGGAGGCGCACTCTGATTTTAGCACCTGTATCATGATTATGTTATCATAATTGGAGCATTTATAAATATGGGAAAGTGGCATATTACTTTCAGTAGACATTTCTATAGAACACTGGAAGGAAAATCTTTAGGTCTTCTTGATTTTTGAGGAAAACTGAATTATTTTAAATTCTCCAGTTTTTTATAATCCAGTTACCCAGTGAGGGATGTCTGCTGTCCCTGTTCTCATTGCTATGCTGAGTGGCTGCCCAGTGAGGGGTATCTGCTGTGGCCCTATTCCCACTGTCATGGTGAGCAATTCCCCAGTGAGGAATGTCTGCAGTGGCCCCATGCTCACTGCTATGGTGAGCTGTTCCCCTGTGAGGGATGCCTGTGGCTGTGCTCCTGCAACAAGTCTATGCTTGGACCCCAGAGGTGTTTTCAACATTCTTTGAAATCTAGAGGGAGCCGGAAATGGCCCTATAGCTCTTTTATCCTGCATGCCTGCCCAATTACCACCATATGCATGCTGCCAATGTCAAGAGATTATACCTTCCTGAGCAATAGATTGAGTCACCCCTGGACTACTCAAGCCATGGCTGGTGCAGCTGTGAAGGCTGTGCTGGGATGTGGGGAGCAGTATCCCAAGGCAACAAATAATAGCAAATCCTGAGGTCCCATGGGCATGTGTCTATAAACTTTGGCTTCAACGTCCTAGCTTGCCTGAAAGGTCACTGAAATGTTTTCAGCTCACTCTCTGATTGTCTTAATGTATGGAACTTTGTTCTCTTTTGTCTGTATTAACCTCTGTAGCAAATGACCACTTGGTCACATCTTTAGCCTGATCTTCTAAAGATACCTTTTCACCCTTTACATGCCAAGGCTGCAAATTTTCCAAACCTTTTCTCTCTGCTTCTCTTTTAATTATAAATTTTGTCCTCTAGCATCTTACCATTCACAGGTAAAAGTCATTGTATAGCTCCTTCAATATTTTGCTTTGAGATTTCTTCCACCAAATATCCTAGACCTATTTATCTCTTAAATTCTGCCTTCCATAAAGCCTGAAGGAATGGTATAATGGACCCAAGCTCTTTGGGACTTACATCAAGTATCCTCTTTATTCCAGTTTCCAGTAAGATATTTCTCATTTTCATCTGAGACCTCATTAGAATGGCCCTCACTATGCATATTTCTTCCAACATTCTGACCAGGGCAACTGAAGTAATCCCGAAGAGGCTTTGGGATCTCCTTATAGCTCTTCTTCTGCGCCCTCACCTCAGTTGCCCTTAATATTCCATTCACAACAACCTAGGCTGTTTTCTAGATTTCTTATCCATTTTTTTCCAGCCTCCATACAGTTCCAAAGCCATTTCTACATTTTCAGGAATTTGCTATAATAATGTAGCCACTTCTTAATCCCAATTTTCTGTTTTACTTTTTATGCTTTTGTAAGAGAATATCACAATTTACAATTAAGAGAAATGTATTTGGCTTGTGGTTCTAGAGCAGCAGTTCTCATCCTGTGGGTCGTGACCCACAGGAACTGTATTAAAGGGCCACAGCATTAGGAAGGTTGAAAATCACTCTTGTTGTTAAGTCCAAGAGCCTTGAACTCCTCTGGAGAAGGAGCTATATCATTCCATAGTGGGAGGAAAAAAGGGAAGAGAGGGCAAATGCAAAAAAGCCAGAGAGTGCTGATGTCATTTTTATAACAAATCCCCTCCTACAATAAGAACATTATCCCATTCATGGAGACAGAGCTGTTTTGACCTAATCACGTCTTAAGGGACTTACCTCTCAAAAGTATTACATTCAAAATTGAGATTCCAACAAATGAACTTTGGAGGACACATTCAAACCATAGTAATGACACAAAACTTTCTTAATCTCATAAACTTGATTCATAGTGGTACTTTACAGGGGCAAATTTATTTATTTTTCCAATTGTAATTATATTAATCTTTTTTACTCCCTTATAGTAAAGAAGAAGCAGCGTATTGGAATATCAATGCAAAGCAGCAAAAGGGTGTCAAGGAAAGTGGAGATGGTAAATTATAGAAATAAAAATTTTCAATGGACAAATTTCACCACAGAGTATACTTATATTTTAAAAATCACTTGAGAATGAATTAAGCATTTTTAACTATTATAGAAATGCAAACTAAAAACCACAATGAGATAACACTACATGTCTATCAGAATGCCTAAAATAAAAATGCAGTGACAACATTAAAGGCTGTTGAGGATACAGAGAAAGAGGATCACTCATACATTGCTGGTAGGAATCCGAATGTATAATGGTACTCTGAGAAACAGTGGCATTTTCCTTAAAAATTAACATGAAACTACCACATTGCCCAGCAATTACCCTCCTGGGCTTGTACCCCAGATAAATAGAAACTTAAGTTCACACAAACTCTTGTATACCTATATTCAAAGAAGCTTTATTTATAATAGCCAAAGACTGGTAACAACCTAGGTGTACTTCAACGAGTAAGTAGTTAAATAAACTGTGGTATATACATACAATGAAATAGTACTTGCCAGTAAAAAGGAATGGAATTTAGACACACATAATAAATTGGATGAGTAAATACAGAATTATGGTAAGAGAAAGATGCTGATACTAAAAATAGCACATTCTATGATTCCATTTATGTAACATTTTAAAAATGACAAAACTATGGAAATGGAGACGAGATCCCTGGCTGTTGGGGTTGAAGGAAGCTGTAGAGTGGCGGTTCTCAACCTATGGGTCGCGACTGGACTGTATTAAAGGTCCGTGGCTTTAGGAAGGTTGAGAACCACTGCTGTAGAGGCTGGAGAGAAGTAGATCCTTTTGGTCTTGGAACTATTCTTTATATTGACTGGATCCATGTTAATATCCTATTATCATACTGAAAAATGTTATGTGGGGGAATGGACTGAGTATGGGCTATCCCAGTATCATCCTTTACAATTACATGTAATCTAAGATGACTTCTAATTAAGAGCTTAATTTTAAGGAGAAGGACCTTATTTTTGGTTTTATAACTGGATAGTCTCTATGGCAACTATCTGTCTATGCTGCATGAAAGCAGCCACAGTCAAAAGTAAACAGATGAACATGGCTGCACTGCAACTAAACTATTATTTGCTGAACAGATAGCAGGGGGACTTGGCTCAGGGCCTGTAGTTTGCAGGCTCCATCTTCAGTTAAACAACTCCCATTAAGATGATGATACATAACCTTTAAAAAGTGTCACACACCTGGTCCAGTGCTAATATCGTTTTGTACTTAATCAGACAGTTTAGAAACCAAATGATAAATGTAAGACGAAATACTTAACTTCAACTTTTAATACTATAAAAAATTATACCACAGCAAATTCTTGATCTCTTGCATTTGCTCTTTGCTTACACATTTCAGGTGCTTTATTATTTCTCTATTTTCAAATTCTTAAAAACATCTCTTTCATAACACCTGGTGTCCTGGTTTTAACTCCTTGCTACCTCTGTCTCCCCACTCTTAATAAATAGATGGGTAACTTATTTAGCTAAGTCCTCCCTTTCTCTGTTACCCATCTGGCCTTGTTTTTCAATCAGAAACACTAATTTTTAATTATCCCCAGAGAACACATATATTCAGGAAGGACCAACTTTATAGAAGGGGGAAAGGAACAAAATGAACTAGCAAAGACAGAAGTCTTCTTAACAGTGGAGAGAAGCCCCCTACATTAACTGTGGCAGTCTCTTTGGGCTACTATAACAAAATGCCATAGCTGGGGTGACTTGTAAACTATAGCAATTTATTTCTCACAGTTCTGGAGCCAGGAAATTCTGAATCACGTCCCAGCCTGGTTGGGTTCTGGAGAGGGCCCTCTTCAAGGTTGCAATCTGTGAACATCTTGCTGTGCCCTCACCTGTAGAAAGAACAAACAAGCCCTCAGGACTTGGTTTATAAGGGCGTTAGTCCCAGGCATAATTACCTCCCCAGAGTCTCCATCTCCTGATACCATCACCTTGGGGGTTAGAATTTCAATATACAAATTTTGGAGGGACATAAACATCGAGACCATGGACAATTACTTTTGTCATGGCCCTTAAAAAAATATCTGGATAAAGTGAATCATTTCCACCTCTTTAAAGGTGCCTCTTGTAGAGGTAAGCAGTTCACAGATAGCTATTTTAACAATTCTGGACTACACAATGCCACATACTAGATGCATCAGGACAAATTCTTCTGAAATGAATAGATTGAGAAGATAACTGATTCCACATTCAATTTTGTCAGAAGAGAGTAAAGAGTTTTTTCAATTATGTTTTTGTTTTTGTATAAAGCTTGCTCCCTGTGAATCCAACAAATTTGGCCATGAAGGGCATGTGTTTATTATGAATGATGATCTCCTAAATTTCTTCCTACATATTACACGTCCAACTCTCACTTTTAGCCTTTTGGCATTGCATGCTTTCATCCATCTTGAAATAAAATGCCTGAAACTGAAGAAAGAGAGAAATGAGGCAATAAAATAATGCTTGTCAGAAAACCAACTACACACAGCACATTTCTTCTCATTACTGAATATTATGAGGACTAATGGCAGAGATGAATATCTCTAGTCAGAGCCACTTACACGGGAATTTACATTTAAAAGTAATTGCTATAGAACATAATTGGTTGATGAGGTGTTCTCAACTCCTTAGGGCCTTTTCAAACCTTAACTACATGATACATGCCAGACTTTCAGAGGACCAATTTGTATGAAAAGAAACGTAATCTGTCCCTTATAAAATATTGAGTTCGAAAATGTGATCACCTACTCCACATCTTCCCTGGCTAGTTATTGCCTTTCATGGGAGCAGCCACTGGTTACCAAGATGGGAGTAATTGATGAGGAGATATGGATGATGGAGTTGGCCCCAAATCTATCTGATTGTCTCAACTATTCCACAAATTGGTTAAAAAAGGTATTGGTAATCACATTTCTCCATGTCAGTGGGGAGTCCATTACATCCCTCCCTGAGCTTTACCTTCTCTTGTTAAATTACATAATCTCCAATTGGGGTTGTAGTGGGGGGTGAGTACAATAGGGAAAAAAATGGGTATCTCTATATTTCTTCAGTTCCCTTTTGTTTTGTTTTCTGCTGCCATCCAGTCCCTGTATCACCTTTGGGCTCTATTAAGTCTCAGAGATGAGGAAGGTCACTATTGAGATCACACCCCAGTGACCTGAAGCTGATATAGGTAGTCATTGATTTTCCAAGGGAAGACAATATCGCTTCCTCAATGCCAAATTCCAGTCTAGATGCCTTGTAATAGGGCTGTTAAAGTTTCATCTCAAATCAATTAGTTCTTCAAATTCACAATACCAACCTGTTTGGGACAGGGCTGGTGTTTGCGTTTTTTTTTTTTTTCTTTTAAATAATTTTATTAAATCATAATTGTGTACATTGGTGCAATCATGGGGCACAATGTGCTTACTTCATATACAATCAGAAATATTTTGATCATACTGTTAGAGATAGCCTTCATGGCATTTTCTTAATCACTATATGAAGACACTGATATTCTACATTTAATAAGTTTCACCAGTACCCTGCTAAGATGCACCGTAGGTGTGATCCCACTAATGCCCTGCTGGTTTTTAGGGACAGGATCTTGCTCTTGCTCAGATTGCTCTTGAATTCATGAGCTCAAACAATCCACCTGCCTCGGCCTCCCTTAAATACCCAGTCTCAACATTATTATTTTACACAATTTGCAAATATCTCAGAATGTGCTTCCTCTCTTCTGTGAAACTTAAGAGCACAGAAAAATTGTACTTTTAGGTTATTTTATAGCAGACATTCTAGCTTATTTGTTCTTAAAGATTCTTTAGGAGGTAACCAACATTTGTACTGCTTACGTATGCCCCATTTTTTAATAGTATACTTAGGAATAAATCTCAGGAAAAGCTTCCTCCCTAATCAAGGTATTAATGATACTGTAACACTTAAAGAGATGCTTCCTATAGCTGGGCACAGTTGTTGCCACCTGTAATCCCAGCTACTCAAGAAGTGAGACTCTGTCTCAAAAAAGAAAAAAAAAAAAAGAGAGGGAGAGATGCTTCTTAGGCCAAGGTACAAATACATCTTAAAAAGAAAGCTGTAATACACTGTCCTACAAGAAAGCTCTGATGGTTGCAGAGGATTAGTAAAACTTACAATGATAAATTTATTCATCATTTGTTTTGTGAAGTGTTTCTGTGCAATTTTGACTTATACTTTATTAGGATCTTTAATGATCCCCTTTCCAGACTTAGAAAAGCATAGAAAAGTAGAATAGAAGAATAGAAAATATTATAAATATCCCAAACCTACAGTTCTATCCACCTCTTTTAATATTTATACAATTTTAAAATGAGAAAGTGAATATGTAGAAAGAAAAAGTATGCTAAAACTTAAATCTTTGTTTATATTTGTTAATGCTTTGGGTGTCTGTTTGGTTTAACTTCTAAAACCACTTTCCTCCCAGCCCTGTGTTTAAGCACTTACCCATGGGGATCAGTGTTCTTTTTTTTTTTTTGCAGTTTTTGGCCGGGGCTGGGTTTGAACCTGCCACCTTCGGCATATGAGGTCGGCACCCTACTCCTCTGAGCCGCAGGCGCCACCCGGGTCAGTGTTTTTTGAACATGTAGTAAAGCCAGACAATCAGACATGGAAAAACAAAATGGCAGTGCCTGACCCCATCCCCACCCACACTGGCATGTGACTTTTAAAACAAGTTAAACATATAAAGTATTTTCTCCTTTGCTCACCAGGAAACGCAGAAACAAAGAACAGAGAGCTTGAGAACTTGGTGTTTCTTACAGAAATGGATACATTAAAAAGTCTGTGATCATTTAACAAAAAAAAAGTTAAAATTTTTAGCAATGTGTGGGAAATAATACCACTAGGTTGATTTAACAGACACATTTGAAATGACAAACATTAAACCAGGATATTCTACTAGAGGTGTGCTTTCCAGTTACAGGAAGGCTGATTCCAACTTAATTACCCAGTTTTATGTATAACTGTTACTTTCCCAGGGCAAAATGTTTCAGAATATTGTACCTATGACTTATCTTCTACAGTACTCATTTTTCTAAATATACTATTATAAATGGGCCATATGGTCTAAGCAGTACAAGTGCACGTATGGGAAAAAAAGAATGAAATACTAAAAAGTTGGCCCATTCCAGAAGATTAGGACATACAGTTGCTAAGTGAGCGAAGGGGTATCCTTGTGTGCTATGTATGAAGACTAGAACTCAAAGAGATGTTGTAAAAGAACTTGTCCATTCTGTCTGTTGAATCAATATGGGTTTTTAAATCAAATATGGTCCATCCAGTCTTTTTACTCCTTGCTGTCCTCACCAGATTCTCTCCCCATATTCTATCCTTTTTAGGATAGCATTAAAACACCATTCTCCTGTCAGGGATAAAGTCTCCTTCATTTTTTGCTGATCACAGAATTATGTAGTAGCAACTCAACCACTTCAGGGAACATGTCAACTACCCTAAGAAAGGTTATAATTCGATCAATTAAGGGTGTCATTCTAAGTTAACGATCTAAATTTAAACTTTTTAATTTTTTTGTAGAGACAGAGTCTTACTTTATTGCCCTCTGTAGAGTGCTGTGGCATCACACAGCTCACAGCAACCTCTGACTCCTGGGCTTAGGCCATTCTCTTGCCTCAGCCTCCCGAGAAGCTGGGACTACAGGCGCCCAGCTATTTTTCTGTTTTGGCAGTTTGGCTGAGGCCGGGTTCGAACCCGCCTCCTTTGGTATAAGGGTCCAGCGCCCTATTCGATGAGCGACAGGCGCCGCCCTCTAAATTTACATTTTAACTGGTCAGTCTATACTAGAATTTAAAATTCCCATATTTGGCAAACATGACTTTTGCCCTAATCTTTCTATAGTCCCTCAAAATTTTAAAAATCGTTTAAAAAACAGATAGCCTTAGCAAGAAAACACCATTTTTCAAATTGAAATAATTTGCAAGAGTCAATAGAATATTCCCAGCTGGTTCAAAATCATACTCATCAACAGAAAAGGACTGATTCCTTAATAATTGTACCTGTTTATTTAAAGCATGTTTTCTTAAAGGACTTCCCATTGTATTTCTTACTGACATGTAAATGTACGACCTTTAACCCCTGAGCAGCCAGATATATTATGCTCTTAAAAGTGTGAATCCACCAATGGATACATTACATTCATTATATGAGAATATGAGCCTGGGGGTGGTGGATCACACCTGTAATCCTAGCACTCTGGGAGGCCAAGACCGGTGGATTGTTGAGCTCAGGAGTTCAAGATCAGTCTGAGCAAGAGCGAGAGAGACCCTGTCTGTACTAAAAGTAGAAAAAAACTAGCTGGGAATCACGGCAGATGCCTGTAGTCCCAGCTACTTGGGAGGCTGAGGCAAGAGGATAGCTTGAGCCCGAGAGACTGAGGTTGCTGTGAACTATGATGTTGCCATGGCACTCTACCCAGGGTAACAAAGTGAGACTCTGTCTGAAACAAACAAACAAACAAACAAAAAAAAAGAAAAGAAAAGAAAAGAAAGAGAGAGAGAATATGAATTAACATATTCCATCTACAACAATTTTGAACTATGCAACTAAATCCATTTTTTTACTTTCCCCTTTTCAGCCAAAGAAATATTCTCCAAGGCCCAAAAAAAAATCTCAGAGAAATATTGAAAATTCATACCAACCTTTCCAATATTTAAATTTTAACTATGAAATCTCTATCATTTAATGTCTAGTAAAAATAACATGAATAGGAATATGGTAAAAAAAAAATCCTGTAGTAATTCCATAAAAATAATATGCCATATAATAAGTATACTATACTTAAACATTTATCTTTAGGAGAAAAGCAACCACGTCCATTCCCCCTCTTAGATACTGCTCTCTTTATTTTTTCAACCTTGGTTGTTATCTTAGGGGAACATAAATGTAATCTTTAAAACTCCACCAGCATAGACATTTCTTGTTGAGAGAATATGAAAATATTCCTTACTCGTAAAAATAACCATTATATGAGAATAAAGTCTGAATCACTGTAACATATTTTTATAACATATTTTTCAAGTTCTACAAGTAGAAATATTAACAGGATATCAGCTTATTTTGAATTTCTTATAGTAAAAAGTTTGTAACTTGGCCATTTCAGGCACATTTTCTCAGGACCTCTTGAAGCTATGTTTCCTGGGCTATGGTCACACATATTTGGCTAAAAATAAACCTCTTTAAATTAAAAGCAAAAAAGAAAGAAAGAAACAAAAAAGTTTGTCCTGCTACACTTATAACAGAAAATCCAAATCTTCTGAGCATAATCAAGAGTCCTTAAGAGGTAACACAGTATATAGTTAGAAGTACTTACTGGAAACCTAATAAATTTCCTGGGTTCAAATCCTGGCTCTGCCTCTGACCACCTATATAACCTTGCTCCAATTAGTATTTATTTCACGCCTCAGCTTTCTCATCTGTAAAATCATGATAACAGTAATTTCTCAGGGATGTTTTCAGGAGGCCATCTAATGAGACATATAGAAGTACTGCGTATTACTAACCTAATGAGTCTTTTATTAGATGCATAAACATCTAAATGAATAGGGACAAAATTTGACATGAGCAATTTTTAAATTTTTAATTATTTCTTTAGAGATGTGATGTTATATATTGCCCAAGCTGGACCTGAACTCCTATGCAGAAGTGATCCTCCTGCCTCAGCCTCCAGTAGCTGGGACTGCAAATGTAAGCCACTGTGCTAGGTTACTTTTTTAAATAAACTTCTAAATAGTTTTAGATTTATGGGAGAATTGCAAAGACAGTTTAAAAAGTGCCCATATACTCCCCGCAGCTTTCCTTATTAACATTTTATGATGTAAGCAACTATAAATGATAGCCCAATAGTGAAAGAACATTTACTCACAGCAGGTAAAATTACAAATTTAATTAATCTGTAATTTTAGTAACCCACCTACCAGAACCCAACTCTGAAATTTAGAAGTACCACACTATAATTAGTAAGTGCTAAATTTAATGTTTTAGTAATAGCACTGCAAATACTGTACTAACGTAAGCTATTTTATAGTCTCATTAAAAAAGGAATAATAAAAGTAAAAAATAATTTTAATGTGTGTAATTACTTTTATATATATATTAAAGTTGCAAATTAAAACATGTGAAGTAGAACTGGGGTATTTATATATATACTTCATAATTTTAAAATTGGATAAATTTTCTTAATATCATAAAGTAATTAAAAATACACAAGGGTAATATGGGTGAATAAATTTTGAAATGAGGTTTTTAATTTAAAATTTTCTTACTATTAGAGAATCATTATTTCTAATAATATAATACAAGGCAAATTTTTCTGGGATGTTAAAAAGACAAAGGTAAAGATGTACATCTGTAGGAATATTAAAAGAGACTGAAAAGCTAAGGCACACAAAAGTAATTGCAGACATGAACTCTCCAATTTAGTACACATTAGCTACATGTGGCAAAGTATATTTAACTTAATTGAAATTAAATAAAACTATCAATTAAATTCATCAGTTGTACTATAGTCACATTTCAAGTACTCAGAAACCATCTATGGCTAGTAGTTACTATTTTGGAAAAGCACAGATATAAAACATTTCCATCACTGCAAAAAAGTTCTAGTGAACATCAGTGCTCTAGACAGGAACAGACTGTTTCACTAATAACATTTAACTGAGCCTTAACCATTAGTCCTCCAACAGTCCTAAACTCTCACCCAAATTAATGATTTTTATTAACCTTGCAAAAAAGAAGGAAGGGGATAAAAGGAGACTTTTATCTCCTTTTCTGAAGTGTTTAAGAAGATGAAAAGGAAGAGGGCCAGGCCAATTCTCATATCAGACAACTGGCCACCAGGCAATGAAAAAATTGCTGAGGTCCTCAAAACCATTGTTGTACTCACGTGGCAGAGTAGAAGTGGACCCAGTGGCCAGGAGGGCTCCTCTTCAAGAGTACATTTCCTCACTAGGGGAGGGGTCCCCATGTGGGGCCTTCGCACTGGTGGGACCTTCCCCATTATGGGGCTGGGGTTTCTGCCAGTGAAAAATGGGAAATTTCATTGTTAGCCAGCTTGAAACTTTTCCCCTGTGAGATATTAAAAACTCTGCTTACTGGATTAGTTACTTCAAAACAAGGTTGCACATTAACCAGAATGTGTGACTGATTCTGCCTCGCCTTATATCCCCTAGGAAAAATAACCAGCAACACTACTGGAACTGTCATTACAATTTCAGATCTTGTTAAATGTTGAAAAGATCAGATAGAACCAGGTAATGGTTTTTCCATTCAGGATAAAAAAATAAGGATAATTATTTTTTAATTATCAGTAATGAGCAGGGGCAAAAAAAAGCAAATATAATTAGATATAACAAAAACCTCACCAAATTCCACAGCTTCTCATTCTCACTCTATACAAACTTTTAAAATTAGAGTTGAAAATGAGAAGTAAATGTTTGAATTCTATCCACTTAACTTACTTCTCACTATTCTGTGATTTGGTACTAAATAATGGTGCTAAAAAGGTCAATACAAACAAGGATCTCTTGTGTTGGTTTTGTTTTTCTTTCTAAACAAATTTTAAGAAATCCATGTAAGCAGTTTGTTGATATCTAAAAATGTGGCTAACAATAAAAATCCCCCATGAACTCCTTTTATTTACAAAATGTTTTTTACTTCTACAAGAAGGGCATTTTCATTGTTTCTGCTTCAACACACACAATTACAATGTAAAATACTTGTGTTCCTACTGACATTCTGGAACTCCCTAATACTGTATTTATCCTAACTTCTTCCATTTTAAATTATTTCTGCTAGCATATTTACAATGGCATACCATGGCATAACTTTGGGCAGTTAGATAAGAGGCCCAATTTAATAGAATACTGTGGATACTTCTGGATAATGACCATTAAGTTTCTAAAAACCACTGGAAAAAAAAATCAGAAAATTTAAGTTTGTGGTAAATTCTAAGAGGGAAGATTACAGAAAGAAGTAAACAGAAGTTGTGCTTGAAAACTCATGATAGTATTTTTCCCACCAGGTACTAGATCCTTGATGTGCCTGACTTACTCTGTAGAGTTGCAGGTTTTAATCTTTTGTAATTAGCTGTGCTCCCAGACAGCAATTCTGAGGTCAAGTTGCATTTCTCTATCTTATACAAAGGGAGAAGATAGAGAAAGGAATCACAAGCAAGAAAAGGTATTTTATACAAAATTAGATGGTGCATTTGAATATAAATTATATAACATTCCAATTTGTAAGACAAATTTATTTCAGACAGAAAGTATCTAGAATTAAGTACTTAATGCTCCTATGAGTTTAAATGTTTCTACATTAGAAATTAGTAACATTTCTGATTAGCTTTCTATCTGAATCCTTAGGTTAAGTCATGAATAAAAAAAAAATATTTAGTTGACTATTCCCAATTGTACCCAAGATATCCATTATATGGGTAAATTAGGCTTAACTGCTGCTTATTGTGCAAATTAAATTTTGGATACAAGTGTAAAAAGTAGTACCAAATACCAGAGTACACGGTCAAGCAAAAACATTGCCAAAGACATAAAAATAAAGGTTACATAAAACATCAAAGGCAGGCATTCCTTTCAGGAGCTGACCAAAGTTCCTACGGGTGGGACTGGAAAGCTTCATGGCCAGGGCTTTATTCTGAAAAGATTATGAGGTCACTGACCTGGACGGATTTAGTCAAAATTAAACTCCTAGACTTCCCGTCTACCTCAAAACACCCTGACATTCACAGATAAAAACTTCTTTATAAGAGGCTTAACCCATTAGAGGAAAAAAATGCCTCAAAGAGAATGATTTGATACTCATTTTGCTGTACAGTCAAAGTCAACCCATAATCTTTCTTCCAAGTCATACCATTTAAAGACAGGACAGCAAAATCTAAAACTATACATAGTGGACTATTTCTAAATTCTTAGATAAAATTATTCTTCATAAAACTTACACTGCCTTCAGGATAGCCAAAGACACCCGACAGGGTAGTGCCGGTTCCCCCTCTCACCCTGTAAAGGTATGTGGCGGAGAGATGCTAAAATTCTCATCCTACCTCTCACATCTAGTTGCAATGCTCTTATGCCTAGAAAAAGTAATACCTTTTCCTGATTTACATAAAACGACATATATGTTAACAAACGCTCTGAAGACAACCATAATGGGTCATTACAAAAGTTTTGAGATACACAAAAATCAACAAATGTTTAATCCATGTGGACAGAAACAAATGAAGTCCTGACACCCATAAACTGAGCAAGCTGAAACTTGGCACAGGTGAATCAAAAGGACACTGTTGGCCACGGGGGCTTAGTAACTCACCTGAGGTCAGAAGTTCAAGACCAGCCTGAGCTAAAGCAAGACCCTCATCTCTACTAAAAATAGAAAAACTGGCCAGACTAATGCTGTGACAGGTGCCTGTAGTCCTACCTACTTGGGAGGCTGAAGCAAGGGGATCGTCTGAGTCCAAGAGTTTGAGGTTGCTGTGAGCTGTGATACCAGAGGACGACAGAGTAAGATTCTGTCTAAAAAAACAAATTAAAAAAAAAAAAACAACCACAAGAAAAGACATTGTTGACTGTGTTTCTTGAAAGTGAAACAGTGGCACATAACACAGTCTGTCTCAAAACTTTCATAGTTACCCACATACAATGCGATATTTCATTGACTATAAATTAAGATGCACCATTATTTATGAACTAAGAATGAAAATGTCATCAAACTAAACTATAACAGTGACTTCTTATCACAAAGTTATTTCATACTTTAATTAAAAGTGGTCTCTTGATAAGAACAGCAGTGATATTTGAAAATATGTATCAGCGGGCACAGAGGCTCACACCTGTAATCCTAGCACTCTGGGAGGCTGATGCAGGAGGATCCCTTGAACTCAGGAGTTCAAGACCAACCTGAGTAAGAGCAAGATCCTGTCTCTAATAAAAACAGAAAAAAATAGGTAGATGTTATGGTAGGTGCCTATAGTCCCAGCTACTCAGAAGACTGCTGCTGGATGATTGCCTGAGTCCCCCAGAAGTTTCCAGTTGCTATTAGCTAGATAAATGCCACAGCTCTCTCCCTGGGCAACAGAGTTAAGACTGTCTCAGAAAACAAAACAAAACAAAAACAAAAACAAAAAAAGGTAACACTATTGAGCACAAAAGCATGAGGTGAGCAAAAAATTATTACTAAAACTTCTTTACATTCAAAGTCTAATTTTTCTGAATCATTTTTCAGTCAGATATGACTGATTTTCAACAAAAAATAGTCCTTTGAGAACATTGTAGATGCAGTGCATATTGAAATGTTCTACTGCTGTCCTTGGAATGTTTTTCCAAACTGTTGACATTCTTTTGGGAAGTTTTTTGTGCGTGTACAGGCAATAAAAACCAACAATAGCTACCTGACCTGAAGTGATATTAAATATGTAAAAAGCAAGCTTCCTAGAAGGAATGAGATATAATAACAGGGCTTCTGATGTTGGGACAAAATTCGTCTCTTTCGCTTCCTTTCTTTCATCTAACCATTCATTCATTCCTCAAATAGTTATTAATAACCCAAAATGTGACTCAGAGACTAAAAAGGAATAAAGCAGTGTACGAAACAGACAATACCTTCAGGGAACTTACGGAAAGACTGGGATTAATTAAACAAACTCAGAAAATAACATAGAACTACAATTGCTATAAGTACTTCTAAATGTGAGGCACTGTCAAGCAACAACAGAGGCTGATCTCACCTAGTCAGGGATGTCTGATAATACCGAAGGAAAAAGGGAAGGCTGGTGTCAGGCAGAGGAAACAGTGCTTAAGAGAAGAGAGCAAGAGAGCAAGGAATTTTGTTGTTGTTGTTGTTTATTAAATCATAGCTGTGTACATTAACGCAATCATGGGGTATTTTTTTAACATGAGTAACTGCACTGGGGAAAGAAAAACCTCAGACCTTTTTGAAGACTGCTATAATCAGGGTCCATACTACATACCAATACTGGAGTACTTGAAATACCATTATGCTCTTCTAGTTAGACTAGGGGATTACCAAGGCCAGTTGGTTAATGAAGTTGTTTTTCGTATTCTTTTTTGGGGGTGGGAGGAGGGTAAAGGGGGGACAGAATCTCACTCTGTTGCCCTGGGGTAGAGTACCATAGCTCAAAGCAACCTCAAACTCCTGGGCTCTAGTGATCCTCTTGCCTCAGCCTCCTGAGTAGCTGGGATTATAGATGTGCACCACTATACCTGGCTAATTTTTCAATTTTTAGTAGAGATGAGTCTTGCTCTTGCTCAGGCTGCTCTCGAACTCCTGACCTCAAGAGATCCACCCAACTCAGCCTCCCAGAGTGCTAGGATTACAGATGTGAGCCACCAACCTGGGCCTAGTTAATAAAATTTTGGCCCAAATCTCTCTCATTAATGGGTCCAGTATAGACCTATCCTGGAATCATTTCTTCAGCCTTCAAGTCCATAATTTGGAAACCCTCACACTGGTTCACCGACATGGGAGACAAGCGGTATTTATATAAGGGCCGGAAACTTTCTCCTACTATTCTAACCTCAGTCAATATAGTAAATCAAATCACTACTAAATATACTAGGAAGAAATGCAGAGATCAACATGGCTATCAAAGATTTAAAGATTCACGGATAATGGTCCTTATATTCCGTTTTTATACCTTCATGACTCTATAGAAAAAAATAGACAACGGATCACTGTATCTTACACCTGGCAGAAGCCCCAATAGCAGCTGCCATGCCAGGTATGGTATCTGGTCCTCGCTACTAATGTGGTGCATGTTTTCTTCTCAGTCCCTATTTGTAGGGAGGATCAAAAGCAAACTACCTTTAGAATGGCAGAGAGAGCTTAACACCTTGCCTCAGGGTAATTTTAACTTTTCTTAATCTCCCTCAAATTTTTTATTTTTTATTTTTTTTGTAGAGACAGGGTCTCACTTTATTGCCCTCAGTAGAGTGCTGAGGCGTCACACAGCTCACAGCAACTTCCAACTCCTGGGCTTCGGTGATTCTCTTGCCTCAGCCTCTCGAGTAGCTGGGACTACAGGCGACCTCAACAACACCCAGCTATTTTTCTGTTGTTGCAGTTTGGCCGAGGTCGGGTTTGAACCCGCCACCTTTGGGATATGGGGCTAGCGCCTTACTCGATGAGCCACAGGTGCCGCCCCTCCCTCAAAATTTATTCAGGCTGGTCGGGCATGGTGGCTTGTGCCTGTAATCCTAGCTCAGGCAATTTACCCGCCTTGGCCTCCCAGAGTGCTAGTTCAAGACCAGACTGAGCAAGAGGGAGACCCCGTCTCTAAAACATAGTCGGGCACTGTGGTGGGCACTTACAGTCCCAGCTACTCAGGAGGCTGAGGCAAGAGAATCTCTTGAGCCCAAGAATTTGAGGTTGCTGTGAGCTATGACACCATCGCACTTTACTGAGGGTGACAAAATGAGACTCTGTTTCAAAAAAAAAAAAAATTTAGTCAGCCTGTATCATCTTCACATTCCACTATATTGATGACAACATACTAATTAGAGCTGGTGAGCTAGAAATGGTAAAGACCCTAAATGGCCTAATAAAACACACACAGTACACAGTTCCCTAAAATTAAGGGGCATGGCATGCTGCTTAAGGTTTTAGGGAGTCCAGAGCTCTGAAGCATGCTAAGAACATCCCATTTAGAGAAAGAGCAAGTTGTTGCATGTATCAACATCTACCATTAAAAAAAAAAAAGGTGGGCCTCTTTAGATTCTGGAAGTTGCATGTTTTTATGTATTACTTTATAATACTGCTTTGGCCTATTTAACAGAGACTCAGAAGGATGCCATCTTTCAGAATTACCAAGAGCAAAAGAGAAGACTCTCTAGGAGGTCCTAACTACAGTACATTTATGACCAGTGGATTTAATGTTATGAGACCTATGCTTGACAAGTAAGAATGCTGTGGTTTCTGGCAAGCATCAAAAGAAAAGTCATGATACAGATACCTGGTATTCAGTGGCAAAGAACTGTCAGTTTAAAAAACAAAAAACCAAAAACCAAAATAGATACTAATATGTTACAGGGTCCCCATAGAATCTGTGTGCCCATATGGGTCAACAAATGACTCTGAAAAAGTCCACTGAACCATAAGGCACAGAAACAGCCTACTATAGTAGACCATTGGAAATGGCATTTTTGTAATTTTGAAATTAGGAACAGCACATTCAGAAAGCATTGAGTACAGCCTGAGTAAGAGTGAGACGCTGTCTCTACAAGATATTAGCCAGCAGGGTGGGGTGCACCTGTAGCTCTAGCTATGAGAGAGGTTGAGACAGGAGAATTGTGTAAGCCCAGGAGTTTGAGGTTATAGTGAGCCATGATGATATCACTGCACTCTAGACAGGGCAACAGAGCAAGACTCTGTCTCAAAAGGTGGGAGAGTAAGAAAGAGAAAGACAGAAGAAAGAGAAAGGTATAAGTAAATTACATTTACAGGTAACACAGACTCCCACATCACCAACGCCTTTCTTTTTCAAGGCTAGATGACAGACAAAAAAGGAATTCAGATCTAGCCAAAAGTAGAGTTGCTGTTGCAGTATAGCCTTGTTCAGGAATGGACCCAAAATACAATGATAAAGGAAGTCTGGCAGGTATGAACAACTAGAGCAGGATACGTTTTCATCAATTTCAAACAGTGGAGGAAATGACCTCAGCTACAGATTTACCTTGACTCCAGGGCAATGGGGAAAACTGGCTCTTTGATCAGGGACAAGATCAAGAATTCAGGGAAAGACAGACTGGGCACGAATCAGGTACATTTTTGTGTCTCACATTAATGCTACCGGGAAGCATCTACCAAAATGTCCATGTGTCTATTATCAATGAGGTGGATAGGGTGACTCATCCTATGGCTGTCAGCCAACATATCACTTAGGCCACCACAGAGTTGACACAATGAGCCCATAATTGAGTGGCTAAAGTGCTTCCTCTCACCAATGTTGAAAAAGCTATCACTAAATGCTTAATCTGCCAACAAAAGAGACTGATGTCAAGCTCTCAATATAACACCATTACTCAAGGAGGCCAGTCACTCACTGGGCATAAAGTAGATTACACTGGAGAAGAGGAGACTGGCAACAATGATTTGTCTTTACAGAGTTAGTACAAATCTGGACATGGATTTATCTTCCAGCTCCCAATACCTTTGCTACCACCATTACCCCAGCACTTATAAAATAACTGATGATCAAACACTGTCTTAGGCTAGGAACCCATTTTATAACTAAAAAAGTGCGACAACAGCACATCCCCTTAGAATCCATTAGTCTTACCATGAACACCATCTGCAAATGAACAGTTGCCCTAGTGGGTAGGTACAGAATGGCCTAGTAAAAATATTAGCTGAAGACACATCTTGAAAACCAGTTCCTACAGACTTAGAACTGTCTTCCAGGATGTGGTGTACATATTGAAGAAATAGCCAATATATGATGCTGTGTTATGAGTAACTAGAACACTTAGGGATCTGGGAACCAAAGATTAAAGTATCTTTAGTAGGACTGACCCACTTAGAAAAATCTGTTTCCCATCCAGGCAACTTTAGTCTCTACTAAGGCAGAGGTCCTGACTCCCATGTGTGTTTGGGAGGAATGACTATTTCTTCCACTGAACATGGAAGCATTACATTAAACTTGAAGTTTTGACCACTGCTGGATACTTTGGGTTCTACAGCCGTATATCAGTAGAAAAAAAGGGAGTTAGGTTACTGCTAGAGATAGTCAATCCTGGAGCAAAGACTGTGTCTATACAACAGAGGAGTAAAGTGTAAGTATGTCTGGAACTCCAGGGACTCCTTGGGTTATTCTTGGTGCTTCCACGGCCAGTGGTATTAACGAAAGGGCAATTTCAACAACTAGCTCAACTAGAGCAAGGCAACTAAGGGTGCAGACAAGTTGAGGGATGCAATTCCAATTTTATCTCAGCAGGAAGTAATTCAAACTGATAAAAACAAAACTAGCCATTGGTGAAGGAAATGTGTATCAATCACAGCCTCAGACGTAGCTGCAGCACAAGAGACGGTAATTTGTTTCTCTACCTCTGTTATCTGACTGAAAAGATTATGGCAGGGCTCCACCTTAAAGGGAATTCTGTTACTGAATACACTTTTATCTCTGATCTTAGAGAAGAAGTAAGGGCATCTTATTATTCTCAGAGAAATGAAGCACCATATTGAAGTATGGAAACTAGGTACCGTGTAAAGCATGAACAGACCTGAGTGGGGTACGGCTATATCATACTGGGCACCTTTTATGTCATTTCAGATCCCCCTGGCCTCGCTGGTGTCTTATTCTGGCTGTCTCACCAGCACCAATTTCACATGGGTAAATCTGACAGTTCTGTGCCCATGCCAGGAGCGCTGCTCTTGCCTCTCACTATATGGCAACCATGTGGATATTGTTTTGTTGTTTTCTTTCTTTTTTCAATGAGATGGGGGGAAAGGGTTCTCACTATGCTGCCCAGGCCTGCCTGAACTCCCTGTCTCAAGTGATCCTCTTACCTCAGTGTCCTGAGTAGCTACGACTGAAAGCGTGTACCAACGTGCGTGCCCAGCTCTTACTCAACTACTTTAAATACCCACTTGCACACCACCTCATGAGCTATTTAGTAGTATGGAGAAATTAATGTACTATAAGAAGTAGAAACTGGTGGAAAATTCTTCCTCCTTCCTCCTCTTATACTACCGTCTTAAGACACAGTTTATATGATTTCTCAAGGATGATCCTGTAAGATTGAGGAATGGTAGATAACTCAGTAACTTAGCCACATATTGGCACTTCCCTCTACTAAACTTTATTCTCCTTGCCCCTCACTCTACTTATTGGAACTGGATTCCTTAATAAACAGCACGTGGCCCTCTATTTCAGGCTCTTCTTTCTGGAGAAGCTAAGCTAAGACAGACCTGATAATCTGTGGTGCCTATATGATAGATTCCTTTGGAGTCCAAAGGAAACCACAGGCAGAGCTATGATCACTCAGAGTGGGAGACAGACTGGCATGAGAAAGGGACCTAATACTTGCCCCATTAATGGCCATGAGGAAGATAAAGGCCAGAAAACTGCACAGTGGCCAGAGAGGTAGGTGGAAACTGGAAAGTACTGTTACTGTGAGAGAGTTTAGTGGGGCACGTAGGTAATATACATCTAGTAAGCAGCTACTTTTTAATTACTAAATTTGGTTCCATACTGATTGCTATGGATATTTAATATGATACATTATCAAAGACAATTAAATATCATGTAAATAAGTGTGGTAGAGAAAGTTTTTTTAAACCACATTCCTGGGAGGGGAAACCCCAGGCAGAACTGTACAAGAGCGAAAGAATCAGTAACCAGGGACCAGATCCCCGTACCTGTGCCTCTCTGGAGGGCAAACTGGTCGTGGATACAGATTATTTAATTAGGAAGGAATGATATGACTGCCCAAGTTATTAATTTACAAAATTCTACCTTGTGAAGAGTACTTCTGGATTAAAAATTAATCTTTTACATCAAAAAGTAAAAGAAAGAGCCCATAAAATAACCTTTTATAAAACAATCTTATAGAACAAAACACAGAAAATCTCAGCACCTTGTGTAAGGCACTTCAGTATGCTTAAAAGTATACTTCAAAGCAAGACTTTCTTCCCTACATGCAGGAAGGCATAAGGTTTGTAAAAATGCTTTATATGAATACTTAGATCTGAAACAAATCTTCTTTACTAGCTGGAATTTATCACAAGGCTAAGGCATGGAATAATGTCATCTTCTCTAGCAAGTTGCAGTATTTAATTTTGTTTTAATATTTAGAGATGTTGTAGTATTTTCTAGTTCATTAAAAGTTCTCCTTAGTTTAATTTAGTGTAAACAAAAAATTAGTTCTGTCTGATTTTCATCCTGGTTTCCTGTTTCAGACAGTATTCCTTGTCCTATTGTTAGTGATGTTTAATGATTATAACAATACTCCAGGTCTTTATTAAAATACACTTATGTTCCTTTACTCGCAGACAAGTTTTATTTCTGTAGTATGTATTACACAGAACACATTTAAGTCCAAAGTTATAATTAAAATACCAAAATCAGGGAACTAAAATCTAAATTCATAACTAAACATATGAACACTGGGGAACTTCAGTTTAAATCACAAAGTAAGGCTTTGTAATAACCTTATTAAAACACCTAAACAAATATGAAATGTTCTTAAATATAAGTGCCACAGCAATGGTAAATTACAAGTGTTTCAAAGGACCCACGTAGAGAGTTTTATTTTGTCACAGCTTTTGGTCATTAAAAAACTTGACATTTTAAATCTTTAGCTTATAAAATGCCTCAAATGTACAATTAACAACTGCCTTTACAAAATAACTGCATAAAGCTATACTGAATATGATACAACTTAAAAATACAGATAGAATCAATGCTGCAAACTGGCCACATAGAGGGCCTCCCACCTGCCCCACAAAGGCATTAGGACCAAGTCAGTGGGTCCTCTAACAAGACTGTGCTTCTTTGCAATAACACAACCATTTGCCTCCCTACTTAAGATACAGTGGCATATCCTCTATACATCAAGCTCTTCTTCCCCAATTCTTTGATCTATGCTCAAGTAGACAGACGTTATTCCAACAATTACAATTCACCTGATAGGCCTAAATGGCTGCATGCCAACGGCACAGTAAATACTAGTTTTCATTTGATGCTTCATTATACCCAACTGACACCACACCAGGTCAAATTACTTACCTGGTTTGAAAGTTGGCCTAAAAACTTCAGCACTTTTACACTACAGCTCAGTCTTATAACAGTCCATTTTCTCTTTAGAATCTTAACTAAAATGTCAGTGGCAAAGGATTTTTAAAATAGCCTCTAGGTGTTTCAAGTTTTTGGTGCTTGTTTCAGCAGACTATTGACCTGCCTAACAATAAAGCAAGTCTCTTAGGATTTAAATATCCAGCTACACTGCTGGGAGTCAAAAAGAGCCAGTTATAGGAAGAGCAAGAAAAAAGTTGGGCGGCAAGGAATTGGCAGGAGATGCCTTCAAGATACCTTTTTTTATAAAGATCCGAGGCAAACAATTATTCAGCAATTTATAGTTATTTAAATCCTGAAAATTATTTCCCTAAGAGTGAAATTTCTAAGTAGTATACAAACCAACTCAACTAGATTAAAACATTTAGGCTGATCTTACTTTATCCTTTATCTCAGTATCTTACCTAACGGCTCTGTATTTCAAAGCACTGACATATTTGTTTGACTGGCAAGATCTGTGACCACTTCCTTTCTGTTAAGAAACACAATTTCTCTTTTAATACAAAAAGACTTTCTGTTCACACAATATGAACCTGAATTTCTCTATAGATTTTAAGGTAGAAATGTTAAGATGGACCTAATGCAGGTCAGTATTTTACATTTTATTAGGCATTTATGGAAGAAGATAACAATGTCTAAAATTACTGAGTGTAGCTCCTCTAGCTTCACTGGTGGCTCATTAGATAAAGTGCTGCTATCAGGCAAGTTTCATGGACATGGAAACTCAAACTGTGTAGGTGAAAGCCCAAAATGGGCTAATCATTGACAGCACTCTATTTATACATCTGAATTAGAAGATGGGATGAGAAATATAATGCATTTTGGCTGAAGGTGTTATTGTAAAAGTTAATGGGCCAGCATGATGGCTTATACCTGTAATCCTAGCACTTTGAGAGGCTGAAGTGAGAGGACTGCTTTTGGCCAGGAGTTCATGGGCAGCATGAGACCCTGAATCTACAAAACATTAATAAAAAAATTAGCTACAGATACATACCTATAGTCCCATCTACTTGGGAGCCTGAGGTAGGATGATCACTTTAGGGAGTCTGTGGTTGCAGTGAGCTGTCATGACACTTCTGCACTCTAGCTCAGGTGACAAAGCAAGACCTGATCTCAAAAAATAAAGTAAAATAGGCCGGGCATGGTGGCTCACGCCTGTAATCCCAGCACTTTGGGAGACCAAGGTGGGTGGATCGCCTGAGCCAGAGAGAGACCCCATCTCTAAAAATAGCTGGGTGTTGTGGTGGACATCTGTAGTCCTAGCTACTCGGTAGGCTGAGGCAAGAGAATCGCTTGAACACAAGAGTCTGAGGTTGCTGCGAGCTGTGATGCCAGGCCATTCTACCAGGGATGACAAAGTAAGACTCTGCCCCAAAAAGAAAAAAAAAGAAGGTAAAATAAAATAAAAAACATAAAAATAAAAGTACTGTATCTATCCTTCAATTGTCAAAATCTGGTGCTGTATTATGAGGGTGCCAAACCACTTGAGGAGAGGGACAGGGAGAGCTGCTAGAGCAGTGGTTCTCAACCTTCCTAAAGCCTCCTAATGCCGCGACCCTTTAATACAGTTCCTCATGTTGTGGTGACCCCAACCATAAAATTATTTTCGTTGCTACTTCATAACTATAATTTTGCTACTGTTATGAATCATAATGTAAATATCTGATATGCAGGATATATTTTCATTGTTACAAGGGGGTCATTACCCACAGGTTTAGAACTGCTGTGCTAGAGGATAGGCTAGCTAGAGAATGTTCAACATAAGAGTGTTGTATAATTCATTCCAGAAAAGCCTTGGGCAGCTAGCTATCACCAGAAGCTCGTTCAAAACTCTAATTCAATTCCCCAGTTCTACCTTAATCCATACATTTATCTATGAGAACTGTTGGCACGATTCAGGTGTTCAGATCTGGAGGGGAGAAGTGTCTCTGAGTTTGGCAGCATCTCCTGGCACAGGTACTATGACATATACTCTGTACCCCTTTAGTCTTTGGACTCCTGGCATCTGCCAGGTAACAATCTGTGATCACCAATTAGAAAAGAAAGCAGTTACATGGTTTCTTTACACAAGAAGGGACAAGGTCTGATGTTACCCAGAGAAGTACCCTATATAAATAGCAACGTTTTTTAAAGTCACATGTTCAAAGCAAAACTTTACAAACCGAATATCAAGAAATAAAAAATATTTCTTTTGAACAACCAGCATTATTAAATTTGTATTGTAAACTTCCTATTCTATTCAGATTTCCTTGTTGATAAAAATAATTATTTGGGAGCAAATCTAGTAATATTCATGTATTCCTTAAATAAAGACAACGATACTTAACCATTATGTCATGTGGTGAGTATTCAAACATGCTTGCAAAAAAGCTACAAACACAGGAATATAGTATGTGGTTGCTAGAAAATTTGTAGCTATGGTAGTAAATCTGACGATCAATCATAAAACTATAGTCATTTTGATTCTTTTATGGTTTCAGTCTGAATAAAGCTGAAACCAAAATGAAGGGTGTTAAATTTTCTCTTTTCCATACAGTTGTGGGATGGACCACATGCAGCAATATCTAAAGCATAAATATCCCAGTAAATATAAAAAGATGTTTCAAGTACATGATGCATAAAATATGAGAAGGAAAAATGTAAATACTTTTATTACTCAATAAAGAGTACATGACTAAGAGCTGTCACCAATTGCCTATCATAATGTTAGAAAATTTACTTAGTCCCAACTAATAAAAGCTCAAAATTGTGCAACTACTAAAAATGGTACATAATTTGTCTCTTTTAATTCAAATATTTTCAAGCTGAGAGTCAAGGAATTTTTAACACCACAGAAAAGAGAAATGTATTATCTAATTCTGAGTTCTACTTCTGCCAAATCCTCTGATCAAATCGTCCACAGGCTCCTATAAAATAAAGGCCATGTTCTACTTCTGGTATCCTGAATCCTCTATAATTTGGGCCCCCTCATCTCACACCAGCATGAGGAAACCTTTTTTTCTAGACAATCCAAATTCCTGAGAACCTTCCCAACCTGTGCCTTTTACTTGTGCTCTTGCTGAAATTTGTCTAGAACAGGATTTTTGCTTCTCTCCACTCTCTTGTTCTCCACAAGAAGAGTCCCAATGGCAGAAACTAGCTATAATTTTTTAAAATACCTCTTGTGGGGTGGTGCCTGTGGCTCAAAGGAGTAGGGCGCTAGCCCCATATGCTGGAGGTTGCAGGTTCAAATCCAGCCCCGGCCAAAAACTGCAAAAAAAATAAAATAAAATATCTCTTGTAACATCCAGCCCATAGTATTACGTGAAGTACTCCAGCATTTCCTAATTGACTGAAATAACAGGGTGAGTGTCACTGTGTACAGGAGGGGTTGAAAAGGTCTAAAGCAGGAGATGCAACTGAAAAGAGAGGAACCTGTGACTTACAGTACGCTAATTTCCTGGCTGTGCAGGGGAAGTAAAAAAGTTGTAATATCAGTAAAAATAACATAGAATATGGGTAAACATGATTTTGCTCTGGGGAGGGAGGACAGATTTCTTGTACAAAAACTTTTCTTCTGTATGGAATGAGACTTCAAGTCTAAATCAAGATTTAATTAGGACTTATATTCAGATTTCCTTTAAAAGGAAAACAAGTCCTCAAATTCTCTTCCAAGTAAGAGTGTTCTAATTTTATAGGAGAATAAAAGTGTATGAATTCTTAAAAAAAAATACAGAACTGAAAAAATGCCCAGTGAAAGGAAAGTACTAATAAGATGTTAACAGGTGATCCTGGCAAGATGAAGAAATGCCATGCAACAGTGGAATGAACATGGGCACTGGAGTTGAAAGGTCCACAATTAAAATCCTAGTTTGGCCACTGTCTTGTAACACCTAAAATTGAGGTTCAATATTATATGCTGCTCTGACATCTGGTAAAATCAGGAATGCCTCAAATGATCTAGTCTACAAGTTCTCCTCCCTCTCTGCTTTTGCAGATAGGGTCCATAGCTAAACAATTCTCCTTACCAAAGGGGTCGGGGCAGTTCCTGTTTATTCTTGAGTTGTAGGTTTCAGTTCTGTGGCAAATTAGGGCATTCCATTTCCAAAGGAAACCAGAGGAAAATTCAGGTTCTTGATACTACAAAGCCTGCCTCTCACAGGCCCTAGCTGTTCACTCTGTTCCCAAGCATAACTTCCTGTGACCCTTCATGGTGGGCAGTGTTTTCCTTGCTGTAGTTTTGAGTAAATGTAACTAGTAAACTGCTGTCAATCTCATCTGACAACTGCCAGGTATTACATGTTCAGCCATTTTCCAAAACCTATGGCAGGATTCCTTCTCTCCTCAAAGGACTAAAGACAATGTGATCAGAACAGTCACTAACTGGATCCATGAATCAGAACTCATGCCAAGTAATGCAACTTTTATCTCCAAGCAGTTATTATTTGTGTACATTCTGTCTAGTAGTGTAGTCCTGGACTCATGATTGACTCTAATATAATAGAATCCTTATCCCATCACTTGCCCCCATTACTATGACTATTACTATTGATTGAAAATTTATAAAGTTAAAATAACAGAATGTGAAACAGTAAGTGGGGATATAAATGACAAACTGGCCAAATTTGGTTTAAAAAGTAATCTTGCTTATTTACTAGAAATAACTAAATTCCAGCTACCACAAAACAACTATAAGGAGAATTTGTAAGAGTTATGGGAAAATAATGTAAGTAGACATAAAACCAATACTGTGTACAAGATAGTTAATACTTGGTTGAACTGTACTTTGAACCCAGCAAACTGAATATGCAAATGATAGCAATAAAGGCTTTTTAATAAGCTAACAATCTGTGTTCAAATGTTTTACTTTTAAGCAAATGAAAAAAAAAATTGGTTGCTTCAGGTAAGAGACAAGGGGAAAAAATGGAGCTAATAAAACTTTACTGTGGGAAAATTTCCTTTTCTTCAGTTTTTTCTTCTTTTTCCACATCTTTTTTTTTTTTTTGAGACAGAGCCTCTAGCTGTCACCCTGGAGAGAGTGCTGTGGCATCGCAGCTCACAGCAACCTCCAACTCCTGGGCTTAAGCGAGTCTCCTGCCTCCGCCTCCCAAGTAGCTGGGACTACAAGTTCCCGCCACAACGCCCGGCCATTTTTTGGTTGTAGCCGTCATTGTTGTTTGGTGGGCCCAGGCTGGATTCGAACCCGCCAGCTCAGGTGTATGTGGCTGGCACCTTAGCCCGTTGAGCCACAGGCGCTGAGCCTTTTCCACATCTTAATTGCAACTACTTGGCCCAATACACCAATGTTTCCTGAACTCAGTAGTGTATCTTTATGCCTTTTGATTTTTATACGACTACTTAATTTATACAAATCTGTGTATTTATGTATTTGTAGAGGAGGAAAACTAAAATCTATATTCACATTAAATTAAAAAATTAGAACTACAAAAAATGGGAGGAAGAAGACAATATAGCAGAGATCCCTTTGGACACTAAGTTTTTTTCCCTCTAAATTTTGACTAGTTCAGTAGAACTAAAGCATAATTTTGTCATTTGGGGGATGCAAACTTTATTCTCTTCAGAATTATAGTTTGCTATTAAGATATTACTTATTATAAAGTTTGAGAAAAACTTCAATCCAGGTTATATACTCAGTAAGCAACCGGATGCCCATATTGAGATTTTTTAATATACCCTTTACACATAGCTCTTCAGCTACCACATTCAAAAAATATTTAAGCACTAGTTTAAAAGCAGATTACTGTTAACCTCTAAGAAAACTGCACAGTGATAAAGCTTGTGATAAAAACAAGTAGAACACCCACTGCTCATACTATAGTTAAGTCTATTAGCTGCTCTTAAAAGCATTAACTTTTACACATAACAGCAGTAGAATTCTGTCCAATATATTAGATTCAGACAGTGCACATTAGTTATAGATTATGGGGAATCTTATGTTTGCATACTCAAATAAAATGGTTTCATCACTATATTACAGTTATATATATTATTGAGGATACATTTTAAACACAAATGAGAAAGAAAATCTTTTTTCTCCCTTGCAAACAAGGTAGCTTAAACATTTTACCCTCCTTGGTCTATAGATATTTCTGAATTTTACATGTTGGTAAAAAGCAAAAGATGATGTATTTCTATTAATTAGTTTTTCTCAAAGATTGTACATTTATAAAAGGAGACCACTGATAGAACACCTTTTTCATTTACTCTCATCCTGTTAAATCTGTCTTTCCCCTGGGCTGAACAGCTTCATAGCATTAAACCCAAAACTTGGCTCAGTGTTTAAAAAAAAAAAAGCTTTAAAGACAAGCTGTTTTCTTGATTCCTTAATTGTCTAGTATTTTCAACATTTAGACATCACACATTCTGGTTAAATATAGTCAATAAGTTGTCATCAGCCCACATAAATAAAATAAAATTAAAAACAACCAATTCATAGTACCAACTATGCTCAAAATTATCTTATACATTCACAGTTGACATTGATCCAGAGCATTAATCTGCATTAAAACACTTAACAACTAACCATTTATCTACAACCACACATAAAATAAGACTCCAGGCTGACATGTAATAAGAGTTAATTTTCAGTGTTTTTTTTTTTTGGTTGTTTGATTTTTGGAGACAGAGTCTCACTGTGTCACCCTGGTTAGAGTGCCAGGACACAGCTCACAGCAACCTCAAACTCTTGGGCTCAGGAGATCCTCCTGCCTCAGCCTCCCAAATAACTGGGACTATAGGCACCCATCACAAAGCTCAGCCAGTTTTTCTATTTTTAGTAGAGATGGGGTCTTGATCTTGCTCAGACTGGTCTCAGATTCCTGTGCTCAAGCAATCCACCTGCTTCAACCTTTCAGTGTGCTAGGATTACAGGCATGAGCCACCATCCCTGATTTAGTGTTGTTTTTGTTTGTTTGTTTTTTAAAGGTGTCAACTTGTGATATTTGTTTATTATCACGAAGTTAGTCTAATTCGGAGGAACAAATAGACAATATAGAATTCAGTTGGAGAAATGATACACTCAGGAAAACAGGACTCTGGTACATTGCGGTAGCCCAAGTCCCCAAAATAGTGCCTGGCATATGGGAACTGGCATTTAATATAGTATTTGTTGAATGAATAAATATGTGGGTACAATTCTTCCACCAAAAAATGACATTTCCACTTTCATTAACATCTTATCACATATATGAATAGAAAATATGCGCTATAGACATCAAAAGCTGAAAATTTAGCTCACATCTATAATCCTAGCACTCTGGGACACTGAGGTGGGTGGATTGCTTGAGCTCATGAGTTGGAGACCAGCCTGAGCAAGAGTGAGATCCCATCTCTAAAAACAGCCGGTCATTGTGGTAGGCACCTGTAGCCCCAACTACTAGGGAGGCTGAGGCAAGAGAATTACTTGAGCCCAAGAATTTGAGGTTGCTGTGAGCTATGACACCAAAACACTCTACTGAAGGCGGCAAAGTGAGAATCTGTTTTGAAAAAAAAAAAAAAAAGCTGAAAGTTTAGTGTTTAATATATATATTTGGCTGCAGTATACTTAAGAATCTTTTTATCATGATATCAAACAAAGTCTGACATAGGACCACACATAGGTTGGTTATACTAATGTTATGTTACAACATATGTTATATAATTATGTTAATATTTATGTGTCTTATTAATGTTAATTACATTGATGTTACTAATGGCCTATTAACATATTTATCATGTATTTCATTATCGAATTCAAGAAAAGATAACAGAGAAGTAGTCTGTGTTTTATTGCTATCTGGAAATGATTCCACAATGTAATTAAATACATCTCTACAGGAAGAGAGTACTTTAAAAAGTTCAATTAAATAATCCTGAATTTAATATGAAATATTCAAAATTAAGAAAACTACTAGTAAATTGGAACAGTAGTAAACAACATTCTCAAGTACTAACCTTGTTGAGACAAAAAAGTAAAGAGAAAAAATATTGAGTTGTAGAGATTTACATCAGCAATTTATCAACAAGAAGGTAAAACAGACATATGCCTTTATATAATAAAAAAATCTTCTAAACATAAAAAAATTAAAATTATCTCAATTGATGTAAAAAATTTTGTTTAAAATCTATTGCAATAATAGTTTTTAGAAATTTGCTTTTATATTTTGATACTACCTGTTATAATTTTTGGCTCTTTTATTCCATGTTTTGCCTATTAAACATGAAGAATGTTCAGAGAAATAAACAGTAATTTGCACTTTATGACATCTTTCAGCCCACAATCTTAAAGCATTAACTAATTAAGGAGGAACTATTTATCCCAAATTAGGATAATCAGAAGAAAGAAAGGCAAAGGTGTTACTTTTTTCTCTACACATGCCATTTCAGAATTTGACACTACTTGTGTTATAATTACTATATTTGATAAAATACAGAAAATGCTTTGCAGAAATTACTGAAATGTTGATTTCTGGGTATAGCTGCAGAACATTTATCCAAATCTTCTGGATTGAAAGTTGTACATTATCATGTGACCATGATTAGTAGGGTTTGCCTACATGCTTTTCATCTAAATCATTAAAGGTAGTTTCCTATAATAGAGTGTTTACAAGAGCTTATTTAGTAATTTTACAACATAATCTTCTGATTACTGTTTATCAGCTTGTATTGTAGTGTGTGGGCCAATTTGGCCACATTCTTCCTGAAAATATTTTGAATTCATTTTAGTCCCTAAACATTAAGGCTTTAGTTTCACTAACTATGCATAGTTACATTTCCACACGTCATTATTTATGATAACAATGAAACTCAGCCCCCTGACCTCCAGCTCTCAGTGATTAATAATTCAAATGAATAGTATTTGAGGACAGAAAGATATTTCTATCACACAGTGGTTAATACAAATAAAATGGCTTTCAGACTAAAAACACCTGCTTATACTATTTTATTTTCACTGCAAAGCTCTATTTTGTATTATTAAATAGGAGATCTAAAGATACATCAGAAATAAGGACAGTATATCGTACTCAAGACATTCTCCTGAGAAGCTGGAAGGCCAGCTGATGGCAACCATTCCTTTAAGCTAGCAGTTCTCAACCTGTGGGTTGCGACTCCTTTGTAACAATGAAAATACATCCTGCATATCAGATATTTACATTATGATTCATAGTAGTAGCAAAATTACAATTCTGAAGTAGCAATGAAAATAATTTTATAGGTGTATCTCAGAAGGGTATAGGTGAAACTTACTAAATGCAGAATACAAATGTCTTCATACAATAACTAAGAAAATGCCATGAAGGCTATGTTAAACAGTTTGATGAAAATATTTCAGATTGTATATGAAACCAGCACATTGTACCCCTTGATTGCACTAATGTAC
>CAUYRH010007008.1:0-10604 GCA_963574655.1 Perodicticus potto
GCCTGTAGTCCCAGCTACTTGGGAGGCGGAGGCAAGAGACTCGCTTGAGCCCAGGAATTGGAGGTTGCTGTAAGCTGTGATGCCACGGCACTCTATCCAGGGTGACAGCTTGAGGCTCTGTCTCAAAAAAAAAAAAAAAAAGGAAAACATAGAAACCACAACTGAGATTCAGATGAGACTGGGTAGATTGTGAGTTCTACAAGGAAAAAAAAATACCAGACTGGGCTGTATAAGACACCACTCCACAGTAGTGAGAAAAGCCAACCAATCAGAGCAAACTCACAGATGACTGCCTGAGTATGGGGTGACCAATCTTGCAGTTCATGACCAGGATGGAAGCAACCAGCTGAGGGTCATCACACTGGACGTTTGGAAAGGGAGGCTGTTAACACAGGAGAAGATACCCTTTTTAAAGACCAAAAAAAGGAGCAGCTTCCTCACACCAGTTCAGCAAACATTCACTGATTTTTCTGCAAGCCAGACAGTCTGCGAGAGGCTGGGAACACAAATAAGTCAGACTTGGTCCCTCTCTTTCTCACAGTCTGGGCAGGGGGGCTTAGGAGTAGATCCCTGAGGGATTTAAACCCAAGGGCTAAGGGATGCTTCTGCAAGAGAGGCACAAATTCTTAGAAAGGAGAATTTGTGGAGAAAGAAATGAATTCCAACTAGGAAGAATCTGTAAAGTCTTCCCAGCGGAGACATTTGAATTGGGCCTCATACCTATGCAAACTTAAACACACTGAGGCCAGGCCATGCCTATAATCCTGGCACTCTGGGAGCCTGAGGGCAGAGAATTGCTTGAGCTGAGGAGTTCAAGACCAGTCTGACCAAAAGCAAAACCCCTGTCTCTACTAAAAATAGTAAGAATTATTCAGGAGTGATGGTGGGTGCCTGTAGTCCCAGCTACTCAGGAGGCTGAGGCAGGAGGAGCACTTGAGCCTAGGAGTTTGAGATTTGGGGGAGCTATGATCACGCTACAGCACTCCAGGGAAACAGAGTGAGACTCTGTCTCAAAAAAAAAAGTCTCAAACTTAACACACTGAGATGGGCTGAAAGGCCAGCATGGGCCAAGCACTATCATGCAGACTTTCTCAGCCAGGGTTCCTCATCTGGACCACTGAGTACAGAAAATGATGGGATTGGCTATTAATTCTCCCAAGGATAGTGTACCACTAGTTCTTTTATTTATTTAGATACGTCTTACAGCGTCTTACTCTGTTGCCCTAGGTAGAGTGCCATGGTGTCACAGCTCACAGCAACCTCAAACTCTTGGGCTTCAATGATTCTCTTGCTTCAGCCCCCCAAGTAGTTGGGACTACAAGTGGCCACCACAACACCAGACTAGTTTTTCTGTCTTAGTAGAGAGGGGGTCTTGCTCTTGCTCTGGCTGGTCTCAAACTCCTGAGATCAAGCAATCCACCCGTCTCAGCCTCCCAAAGTGCTAGGATTACTAGCATGAGCCACCACACCTGGCTACTAGTTCTCTTCTAGATGGACAGAATTTCATTCATGTAATAGATGCTGTTCTAGGCTCGGCGCCTGTGGCTCAACGGGCTAAGGCACCAGCCACATACACCTGAGCTGGCGGGTTCGAATCCAGCCTGGGCCCATCAAACAACATTGGTGGCTGCAACCAAAAAATGGCCGGGTGTTGTGGCGGGCGCCTGTAGTCCCAGCTACTTGGGAGGCAGAGGCAGGAGACTCGCTTGAGCCCAGGAATTGGAGGTTGCTGTGAGCTGTGATGCCACTGCACTCTATCCAGGGTGATAGCTTGAGGCTCTGTCTCAAAAAAAAAAAAAAAAAAAGTAACATCTGTCTCTTAAAAAAAAAAAATAGATGCCGTTCTAGGCCAAGTAGCCTCACACGGGCAGGGACAAACCTATAGTTCAACTAAGTCAGGTTTATTGACTCACTGCATTGAGGAAAACTGTACTGTGGTATGTCTCACCAGAGGGAAAAACAGTTATTAAAGGACTCTGGGGAAAGTGGAGTTCAGGCGAAATGAAAATCAGTGTTTAGATGGCCTGAAAGCAAAGCAGGGCTGTGTGCAAATGGCCCGATCGATATCAGGGCCAGACTGTGAAGTGGACCCAGGGCCGCTGCTTTGGCAACAATTGTTCTAGAGGGGAACATTGTGTCCAGAAACATGACCTGAAGCTCTGTACCTCAGATGAACTTGAGACTGCATCTCCTTGTCAAAGTGACCTCAGTTCTCCAGGCAAGAGTGAGATGGGTTCATAATTACGGGCACATGTTTTCAAATGCAAAGTTTCTGATCATCTGCGATTTTAGAAAACAATTTCTCAGGGTTGTACTGCTCTACAGCTCCAGGGTGACCTTGGGAGAAAGACTGTATTCCTAGCATCTTTGTAGCTGGTTTTTTGTCTGTGATCCCAGCTTGGTGAATGGCAGGACAGATTTTTCTCTTTTCCCTGTCCAAGATAAGTTTTGCTTTCTCAATGCCTTAAGGCATTAGAGCATATTTATCTCTCAGAACCCTGGTTAAGAAAGAAGGTCGCATGGAGGGCTGGATGATCATACAGCAAAATGGCACCAATGAAGGTTTTTAGGAAAGAACATGGATCCACAGCACACAACTGGTGTGAAGGGGATTCATCTAGATACTCACCATTTATTGAATGGACCAGGAGGAGGCTGGAAGCAGTGACACCAGTTAGGAGGTTGCCACAGAAAAGCAGGCATGCAGGGAGGGAAGGGGATGAGGGGTCTGTTTCCAAAGCTGCTGCTATGGTTACCTTTTGTATCCTCTTGAACTGTAAGTTTCTGGGGTAATTCAGAGCCATGCTTGTCATGTAAGAATCTTCCCCAGCATTAGTTAGGTTAATGTTCATGGTCAGCTCCTTTGTGAGACCCACCACCAATTCCTGCCTGCACAGTGTATAGATAAAAGTGTTACCAGTTTTACTTCATAAAACTTAGAATACAATAGAATAGCATGTTCTTAACTAACTTCTTAGATAATTTTCCCAAGGGATACCGTTTTCTAGACTTTCCTACCCTTGACATAACCAAATACACGGACTGCCACACCATCTCAGCTGCTGCAAGAGATGATGACAATGGCCGCATCAGTGTTTACCATGTGCCAAGGACCAGGCTTCGCATGCTCGATTCATCCTCACAGTAACCCTATGAAGTGCTCAAGCCACTCTCCATGTTAATGAAGAGGAAACAGGAGCTAACTAAATTGCCTGAGTTCTAGCAAACTCCAGCGAAAATTGAATCCAAATCCTTTTTCTATCATCACCATTGTGCCCCTAGGCAAGTACTCCATGACACAAATCCGTTCATTTCACAGATATTTATGGGGCACCTGCTAATGGCAGGCATACTGCTCAGCACTGGAGAACAGTGTGCACAAGACACACCAACCTCTTTCCTGGCCTCAGCTTTCCCTCCCACTAAATCACTCAGACTCTTCCCATTTAAAGGCCATCATTTGGCTCGGCATCTGTGGCTCAAGCGGCTAAGGCGCCAGCCACGTACACCTGAGCTGGTGGGTTCGAATCCAGCCTGGGCCCACCAAACAACAATGACAGCTGCAACCAAAAAATGGCCGAGCATTGTGGCGGGTGCCTGTAGTCCCGGCTACTTGGGAGGCGGAGGCAAGAGACTCGCTTGAGCCCAGGAATTGCAGGTTGCTGTGAGCTATGATGCCACAGCACTCTATCCAGGGTGACAGCTTGAGGCTCTGTCTCCAAAAATAAATAAATAAATAAAGGCCATCATTTAAGACACGAGTCCATTCAGCCTGCAGAAGAGAAGACTTGGGGATATGTGAGAGCTTCCTTCAGACTGCTGAGGTATTAGGGGACCCAGACTGCAAAACGACTATCAGTGGTTCCTGCAGTTGACATCTCCAGGAAAATATACTAACAACACAAAGAAAACTTTTTAACCATCTGAAATATCCAAAGATGGAATGTTTCATTGTCATTGTTTTGTTTTATTTTTATCACAGTTGAGAAAAGGATGGACTGATTGGAGGCAGAGACAGAGCCTGTTGTGAGAATGCATCTGAGAGATGGCACATGCCTGAAATAAGACCACAGGAGTAGAGATGGAAAGACATCAGAGATGGCAAGGCAAGCAGAGCGAGAGGTGTCATGGACGAGTTCTGACTTTCTAACTTGGATGGCAGAGTGGTGCTGAGGGACAGAACACAGGAGGAAGACCCACAGATGAGATAAGATGAGTTCAGTCCAGGACATGAGAGATGCCCACAGCATAACAAGGTGGAGGTACTGAAATGTCAGTTAGAAATACTGTTCTAGAGCCCATGAGAGTGATCTGAGCATCATCAGAATAGTTAACGAGGTTTCTTAACCTGAAGTCCAGAGACAGTTTCAGAGGTTCTAGAATGCAAACATTTATGTATGTACATGTGAACTATCAGGGATAGGATTCTGTAGTTTTTATTATTTTCTTCAGGGGGTCCATGTCCACAAAAAGATCAAAAACCACCGAGACAGTTGGATGCTGACAATTGGGCTCAGTAGTAAATACTTTTAAAATGGAAGATATTGCTTGCTATGAACACCAGGTGGCGATGTCGGGCAAGCTGTGTGTGCTGTATCTGTATTTTGCAAGTAGCAGGCAGGGAGGGCAGATCTTGGTTACAATTGATTCCTGTTGGAAACAGCTGTATCTGCTTGTTAGGCTGGATTCCAAAGCACTTGGAAGTTTTGAATTGCTCCTTCAAATGTCTATGAGAGGGCTTACTAGGACCTGGGGAACAGTGTTCTTCTTGTAGATGCCAATTCTGGCCAACTGGTCATCAGTATCCTGATACAAACAGAGCACTAGTAGCCAGGCAGGGCATTTTAAGACCATCACATCCAAAACCAAACTCACATTCTTGGCAACCCCATCATTCTATAATAGAATTCAGTGTGGCCCAGTAGAACTTTCACAGTTATGGAAATAGTCTGTATCTGTGCTGCCCATACGACATGTGGGTATTAAGCCTCTAAAATGTGACTCAGCAACTAAATTTTTAATTGTGTTTAATTTTAATTATTATTTTTGTGTTTGTTTGTTTGTTTTGTTTTTGCAGTTTCTGGCCAGGGCTGGGTTTGAACTCACCACCTCCAGCACATGGGGCTGGCGCCCTGCTCTTTTGAGCCACAGGTGCCGCCCTTTCTTCTTTTTTTTTTGTTGAGACAACAGTCTCAAGCTGTTGCCCTTTTAGAGTACCATAGCATCACAGTTTACAGCAACCTCAAACTCTTGGACTTAAGTAATTCTCTTGCCTCAGCCTCCCAAGTAGCTGGGACTATAGGCACCCACCACAATGCCTGGCTATTTTTTGTTGTTGTTGTTGCAGTTGTCATTGTTGTTTTAGCTGGCCCAGGCTGGGTTCAAACCCACCAGCTCCGGTGTATGTGGTTAGAGCTCTACCCACTGAACGACAGGCACTGCCCAATTAATTTGAATTTAAACAACCAAAAGTGACTAATGGCCAGTGTGTTAGTCCAGTACTAGATGTTCAGGCTATGACCCTTCTCACTCTCCAAATTCACTGTCAGCCAATCCTATGGACTCTAACTTCAAAATACAACCACCTTCATTGCCATGACCTGGGTCTGCGCCACCATCACCTCTCACTTGAGTCATTATCGTGGTAGTCTTGCTGCCTCCCTGCTTCTCACTTTTGCTCCTATAGTCTCTTCTCAACACAGCAGCATGAAGGACCCTACTAAAATGCAAGATTGGCTTGGCACCTGTGGCCTGAGCAGGCGAGTTCAAATCCAGCCTAGGCCCACCAAACAACGATGGCTACAACCAAAAAATGGCCAGGCATTGTGGCGGGCACCTGTGGTCCCAGCTACTTGGGAGGCGGAGGCAGGAGACTTGCTTGAGTCCAGGAATTGGAGGTTGCTGTGAGCTGTGATGTCACAGCACTCTATCCAGGGTGACAGCTAGAGGCTCTATCTCAAAAAATAAATACATAAATAATAAATAAATAAATAAAATGCAAGATTATGTCATTGCTCCGACCTCCCAGCTCATAATAAAAGCCCTTATGAGGGCCCGTGAAGCCCTAGATTGCTGGGCACAGAGTAGATGCTTCAGAAATACTTGGTGAATTAATTACTTAATTTGGCCAAGAGGTGAGCCAAGAAAGCGGTTTTACCTCTAGTCCTAGAAGCAAGAACCACTAGTTATGAACACGGCATTGTCCAGGACACGAAGAAACCTGGGTTCAAGTTCACCAAATGGCCACTGTGACCCTTTGCTGGGCTCTTGAGTCAGTTTGCTAATCTATAAAATGGGAATATAAGTCTGTCTTTCCTCCCCCATGGAGTGGCTGAGGACATAATGAGATAGTAAGTGGAAGGGCCTTTTGTGGGCCACAGGGAGAAAGGGAAGAGAGTGTCCACAGAGCCTGAGGAGAGAATTGCCCAAGCCTTCAGGAGGAAGTTAACGGCAGGAAATAATGATGGCTGGATCCAACTCACTGAGAGATGGTGGTAGCCAGCTGTAGGTCAGCGACACAAAACAGCTTGTTCTTGCAGTCCTTCTCATAGGGCAGCTGCAACCAGACAAAGAGGAGCGGGATCAGGCTGGGATTGTGCCCACATACCCAAGAGAGCTATGACAGTGACATGCCTGGATCTGTACCACCACCCACCACAAGGGCATCCCATGTACCAGGTCTTTGGCCAAGGTCAAAAATGGGGTGACCTTTCATGGAATGATGAATGTGCCTGACACATGCCTATCAAGTGAATTAAAAAGCAACTCACTACTCTGAGCTTTGGGGGAGAAAAACCTATGTGAAGAAAAGCTGCCTTAGTCTTTTCAAGTCTAGGTGACAGCAATGGCAGGGACAGGGACTACCTAACCAAATCCTGTCCAGGCCCAGGCATGGACGGCCTCTTCCCCAGGGCAGTCTTCTCTATGAGCCAACTATTTCCTTCATCATCCTTCACCGTTTCCTTCGCCATCTTGCCTACACAGAATAAACTAATTCAGGAGGCCATATTTGGTTCAAAAAGCTCCATTAAGGTTAAAAAGCCCCAGTTTGAGTTGAAAAATCAAATTTTCTAAAGTAGCTGGGTCTATTTTTTATTGTGAAGGAAACACAGCCAGCTCCTTGACTGGGGAGTCTCTGCATTTATCTCCCCAGCAGCCAGTCATTACCTCTGCAGCTTTCTGCAAGTCTGTTATCATACCCCGGGGTTGGAATGGGAGCCCAGAGCTTGAAAGGAGGCTTTCTACCTCCTGAAGAAAGGAGATGCCTTTTGCAGAAGTCAGAGCATGGAGTTCTATCTAACTGGGTCAACAGCTTTGTGTAGGGTTTTTTGTTCTGTTTTTAATATAGCCACATGGCCTGTTGTGTTTTACCCAACCTCAGTGAAAGAGAATGGGGTTAGACCACCTCAGCTACCAGCTAGAACACATTCTCTGGTAACATCTATGTGCCTTTCTACAAAGATTTCCATTCTGTCTTTATAGATGGAGTATATCTTTTTTTTCTATCTCTTTGTCAAACCACCACAGTAATAATTAAGACATGTTAATAGACATTAAGCAGGATATAATATCAAAGTATCTCACCATAAAATATTTAATGATTACAAAGAGAAATAGCACAAAAATGTATGAGTGTACAGAAAGGGTCACAACGTTCCTTCTGTGATATGCTGTGCAAAAATGCATAACCTAAATCTAATCATTAGGAAACAGACAAACTCAAAGTGAGGAACATTCTACAAAACAACTGAACCATACCCATTCAAAAATATTATCATTAAAGATAAGGAAAGATGGAAGAAATTGTTCCAAGTTAAAGGAAATTAAAGATAAATAACAATAAAATGCAATGAACGGGTTGAGCACAGTGGCTCATTTCTGTAATCCTAGCCCATTGCACTTTGGGAGGCTAAGGTAGGAGGATCGCTTGAGGCCAGGAGTCCAAGGCCAACCTGGACAAAATAGCAAGACCCCGTCTCTACAAAAAATAAGAAAAATTATCCAGGTGTGGTGGTAGTCCCAGGTATTCAAAACACTGAAGTGTTTGAGGCTTCAGTGAGCTATGATCATACCACTGCACTCCAGCCTGGGTGACAGAGTGAGACTCTGTTTCAAAAATAATTAACTAATTAGATAAATAAATAAATAAGTGCAATGAATGTTCCTGGACCAGAACATTTTTTTGCTTTTGCTATAAAGGATTTAAAAAGACAACTGGTAAAAATATGAATAAAGCTGATAGATTAGATAATAGTATTTTATCAAAGTTAATTTCTTGATTTTTGGTTATTCTACTGTATTTTAAGAGAATGCCTTTGTTTTAGGAAATATATACTGAAATATTAAGGGTAAGGAGGCATCATATCTGTAACTTTCTCTCAAATGAGAATTCTTTGGACTATGCTTGTACCTTTTTGGTAAGTCAAATATTTCAAAATAAAAAGTTTTATGCTGGGGCTCTGCGCCTGTGGCTCAACTGGCTAAGGTGCCAGCCACGTACACCTGAGCTGGCGGGTTCAAATCCAGCCTGGGCCCGCCAAACAACAATGACGGCTGCAACCAAAAAATGGCCAGGCGTTGTGGCGGGCGCCTACAGTCCCAGCTACTTGGGAGGCGGAGGCAAGAGACTCGCTTGAGCCCAGGAATTGGAGGTTGCTGTGAGCTGTGATGCCACAGCACTCTATCCAGGGTGAAAGCTTGAGACTGTCTCAAAAAAAGAAATACATACATACATACAAAGTTTAAAAAAACAGAATATATGTAATCAATGATAATCTACTTATCACTAAAACTGTACATTAGTTCTCTCAGTCTTTTCTGAATCATCTAACTTGCTGCCAATACCAAATTTTCAAACTTATTTAAAAAATAGGGCGGTGACTGTGGCTCAGTGAGTAGGGCACTGGCTCCATATACCAAGGGTGGCAAGTTCGAACTCAGCCCCAGCCAAACAGCAACAAAAAAACAGCCGGGCGTTGTGGCAGGTGCCTATAGGTCCAGCTACTCGGGAGGCTGAGGCAAGAGAATCGCCTAAGCCCAAGAGCTAAAGGTTGCTGTGAGCTGTGACACCATGGCACTCTACCGAGGGCAATAAAGTGAGACTCTGTCTCTTTAAAAAAAAAAAAATTGGGCACCGGTGGCTCAAAGGAGTAGGCCCCCCGGCCCCATATGCCAGAGGTGGTGGGTTCAAACCCAGCCCTGGCCAAAAACTGCAAAAAAAAATTTTTTTTTAATTAAAAAATTAAAAAGTAAAAAAATAAAAATTATTTTAAAAATAAATACAAAAAAGGGTGGTGCCTGTGGCTCAAAGGAGTAGGGCGCTGGTCGCATATGCTGGAGGTGGTGGGTTCAAACCCAGCCCTGGCCAAAAACTGCAAAAAAATAAAAATAAAAAATAAATACAATATTATACATTTAAAATAAAGCCTTTCTACCCAAAACATGATGATGACTTTGCTCATGGGGGGCTTTCCTATTTCTATTGACTATTTGGAACTGATACACTGGTTATTGTTCAAAATTGGAGGTAAAGGTTTATATAATTTAGTTAATACAGAACATATTTTGTAAAAGTACTGGACAGTCATGAGTGTCCTGTGATTACCTAGAAACATACTGTGTAATCTGAAGCTTTTCTGTGCCTACATGAACTACTTTTAGCTTTTTTTTTTTTTTTGAGACTCAATTCATCCTAGCTGACTGTAATTATTATTTTTTTGCAGTTTTTGGCCGGGGCTGGGTTTGAATTTTTTTTTTTTTTTTTTTTTTTGCAGTTTTTGGCCGGGGCCACGTTTGAACCAACCACCTCTGGTATATGGGGCTGGTGCCCTACTCCTTGAGCCACAGGCACCGCCCGGGGCTGGGTTTGAAACCGCCACCTCCGGCATATGGGGCTGGCGCCTTACTCTGTTGAGCCACAGGCGCTGCCCTGTAATTATTATTATTATTATTTTTTTTGAGACAGAGCCTCAAGCTGTCACCCTGGATAGAGTGCTGTGCCATCACAGCTCACAGCAACCTCCAATTCCTGGGCTCAAGCAAGTCTCCTGCCTTCGCCTCCCAAGTAGCTGGGACTACAGGCGCCCGCCACAACGCCCAGCCATTTTTTGGTTGCAGCCGTCATTGTTGTTTGGTGGGCTTGTGGCTGGCACCCTAGCCCGTCGTTGAGCCACAGGCGCCGAGCCTAATTATTATTTTTTAATGCTAATGTCATTTCTTTCTCCCTGCTGATTTTTCTATACTCTCTAAATGAAGATTGACAAAGTACCCTGAGGGCCAGGGCTTAGGGGGGGAAGAAATATCATAGCATAAGGAAAAATAAAAATTTGTTTTTTGAGGCTCGGCGCCTGTGGCTCAACGGGCTAAGGTGCCAGCCACGTACACCTGAGCTGGCAGGTTCGAATCCAGCCCGGACCCGCCAAACAACAACGACGGCTACAACCAGAAAATGGCTGGGCATTGTGGCGGACGCCTGTAGTCCCAGCTACTTGGGAGGCAGAGGCAAGAGACTCGCTTGGGCCCAGGAATTAGAGGTTGCTGTGAGCTGTGATGCCATGGCACTCTATCCAGGGTGACAGCTTGAGGCTCTGTCTCAAAAAAAAAAA
>CAUYRH010007009.1:0-13389 GCA_963574655.1 Perodicticus potto
GACGTTCTACTCCTTGAGCCACAGGCACCACCCCTGATTTTAAAATTAAAGACTTAAGATAGTATCTATTTTTCTCAAAAATTACTTATCTCTAGGTAACTCAAAAGGACCCACCTATATGAATATGGGATTGAACTAAAATATTGAGAAGAATCTCTTATCAATATGAAGAAAAGGAGGGAAAGAAAAAAGTCAATGGTCTCGTCTGTCCTCCCTGGCTTTCAGGACTCTAATCAATTTCTCCAAACTTTGTCTTGTTCTTATGTTCCTAGTCTCTTGGGATTCTTAATCTTAGAATCTTTAAATAATATTCTGTTCTATCTTTTCCTTGTAAATAACAGCTCAGACAACGAAGGTTGAAAGGTAATCCAAATATTTACACACAAATAACTGTGGCCACAGGAGACTATTTTCTAAAGTAGTCATTGTATTTCATCATATATCATTCATTCTTCAAAATGATATGTTTTACCATAGAAACAGTATTCTTATTTGGGCCATATGGTGTGCACTGACCCACAGGAGCAAGTGTGCGCGTGAGTTCATTTTGGAGTGACGTAATCCAGAACACTGGGACAGGCAACCTTCCACTGTAGGGAGGGTTGCCCTTTTGTTCAGTGGAGTTTGCAGGCAGGCCTGGGCTGGGCATTGTGCTCTTCTAGAAAATGTAGTGGGTAGGCAGATGCAAGACCCACTAGGTGAGGGTGAGTTAAACCTTGGCATTGGATTCTAGAAACGAAGGAAAGAACTTGGGCTGGGGATAAGGATAACTGGTCTTCTAGGTCAGTTATTTCCAGATTGGGCCGATTATCAAAGTCATCTATTCATCTATTTAGTCCATCCCAGACTAAACAGACGCAGGCTATCTAGGAGAATGGTAGGAAGGAGTAGGTGGGAGATGCATATACATATATTTAAAGTTTCCCCTGCTTGATCCTAATATGTAACAAGGTTTAGGAGTCATTCTTTTTGCCTCCTTTATATTTGATGCTAAGTTGTGGTCAAATAAAAAAGGTGACTTCAGGTACATTATACTTGGGTCTCAGATGCAAAAAAGAGAGCAAAAGCTCCTGGGCTGTCCTTAGATGCCCAAAGTCTACAATGGATTTTATGAACACTGAAAAATCAAAGTGCTGGCAGCACCTGTGGCTCAAAGGAGTAGGGCGCCAGCTCTATATGCCGGAGGTGGCGGGTTCAAACCCATCCCTGGCCAAAAACTGCAAAAAGAAAAAGAAAAATCAAAGTGCTATAATAGTTGTAGCAGACCATACAGCTCATGGGAAGGAGAAGCAAGAGTTAAGCTTGGAACACTCTGAAAATATAAGAAACACCAGTGATCTAACATCTTGGTACTATGACACCTTGGTGATAAGGGCATGGGGAAAGGACTGGGCTCTCATTAACACGACAGCATACAAGACAAGACAGTGCTTGGCAGTCTCTACACCTGTGGTGCAAACAGCCACGGGATCACAGCTATAAATAGCTGCAGGAGTGGTTAGTCCGGGGTCATTCATTCTTTCACGGACTCCCTCACTCTCTTTTGTTTCTCCTGCTCTAAGAAGACTGCTAACATTCATTCTCCTACTAGGACTGTTTTCCTCAAAGACTGTATCTCTCTCTCTCTCTCTCTCTCCTGCTAAGAGGAATTCCCCTCCGGCACCTAAGGGGAGTTGATCCAGAGCAAGGAAGCACAGCAGTCCACGTCTGGACAATAGATAAGCCAGGGCGGAGGCCTGGCCAGTCCAGGGCCCAACAAATAGTAGTAGCATACAACTAGTACACAGGTATCTTTCTGTGTCATAGTAGTACGAATGCATTGATATGGCTTTTTTTAAGGTCCTAAATCACCTCTAACTTGTCAAATCCAGTAAGTAATTTTCTGTCCTCGTCCAATCAGAATCTTCAGTAATCAATGGCTTAGATGACCTCTGCCTTGTCCTTGAAACGCTTCCTCCTCTTGGCTTACATGGCACCACATTCATCTGGCTTCCTTCCTACTTTGAGGCTCACCTGCTTGACTTCTGTGTGGAGGATTTTTTCTTGTGCCACCTTCTCTTTGTTTTCTGCACAGCCTTGACAAGTGATCTCCTTCACATCTAAGCTCTAAATGTCATCTAGACATTGACTATTTCCAGATGCGTATCTCCACCCCTCCCCTCTCCCCTGAGTTTGAACTGGCACATCCACTGATCTACTCAACACCTGCACTTGATGTCTACGGTGCTCCTCTCACATTTCCATCTCAGTCAGCCTTAGCTCTCCCTCTCCCTTGCCCCATTTAGCTGATCCCTCAGCCAAGTCTGTCCAAGTCCTACTGCCTCCCCTCCTCACCACCTCTACGACCTTGGCCCCAGCCACCATCATCTCTCACCTGGAGAAAAGCCGCCTAACTGGTGTTTCCCTCTTCCCCTTCTACAGTCTACCTCCATGTTGCGGCCAAAGGGAAATTTTTAATGTAAATGAGATCATGTCTTGACCTCCAGATAGATTCCCCATTTACAAGTGGAATAAAATCCAAATTCCTTACAATGGGACTAGCATCTTGACTTTCAACCATGCCTGCCTGAGAAAATCACTTGGAGGTATATTTAAAAAGAACAAACCTGGTGGCACCCGTAGCTCAGTGGGTTAGGGCGCCGGCCACATACACCAAGGCTAGCGGGTTCAAACCCAGCCCCAGCCAGCTAAAACAACAATGACAACTGCAACAACAACAAAAATAGCCGGGCATTGTGGTGGGCACCTATAGTCCCAGCTACTTGGGAGGCTGAGGCAAGAGAACCGCTTAAGCCCAAGAGTTGGAGGTTGCTATGAGCTGTGACGCCACAGCACACTATCCAGGGCAACAGCTTGAGACTCTGTCTCAAAAAAAAAACAGAACAAACCATGCCCAAACCCACATCAGACTCATTGAATCAGAAATTCTAAGGTTAGGAGTCTGCCATTGGGTTGAAGCTCCTCAGGTGATTCTAACTTGTACACAGCTGCATCTGAGAACCAAAGTTCCAGATCCTCTGGCCCCAGCCACCTCCCCCTCAGCTCCCACCTTGTCCATCATGCCTGGGAATGTGCACTTCCAAGAAGCTCCAAAGTGATACTGATGCTGTAGTTCTGGGGATCACACTTGGAGAACCACTGATCCATCTCATTACCCGGTTTCATTTTGTTTTTTTTTTTGAGACAGTCTCACTATGTCGCCCTCAGTAGAGTGCAGTGATGTCACAGCTCACAGCAACATCAAACCTTGCACTTAAGCGATTCTCTTGCCTCAGTCTCCCAAATAGCTGGGACTACAGGCACTGGCTACAAGGCCCAGCTATTTTTTGGTTGTAGTTGTCATTGTTGTTTAGCAGGCTCAGACTGGGATCAAACCCGCCAGCCTCAGTGTATATGGCTGGCACCCTACTCACTGAGCTACAGGCACTGAGCCCAGTTTCGTTTTTTTAATGACATTTTCTACTGTTTTAAATTTTTGGTTTGATTATTTACTGCTTTGTTGTCTGTCTGCCTCCAACCCCAATAAACTGTAAGCTCCATGAGGGGGATGGGGTCTTAGTGTGTGCCACACCTTTTGGGGGCAAAACACGATTGTAAGAGGGACTTTACCTAACAAATGCAATCAGGGTAACCTGGTTTCTTGTACCCTCAATGAATCCCCAACAATAAAAAAAAAAAAAATGTAAGCTCCAGGACTACAGGGAGGTTTGTTGTCCAACACAGTATTCCCAGCACTGGAACAGTGCCTGGTACATACTCAAAAGTCTAGAGACACTGGCTTAAAGTGTTTCATGGGGAGCCTTAAAGTATCTCATGGAAGCATTAAACCCATGGGAGGCACTTTGGTACTCCAAGAGTGTCCTTAGAAGTTACCTGGGACATGCGTGTGGGTGGTCTAGAACCCGATCCTTCATGATACGCTGGGACTTCCAGTGGGCTTTCTGAGAAGCGCAGATCTTTCAAAGCTTTGGAGTTGGTTCTTTCACCTACCTCCAGGTCTATAATTACATTAAAAACATTGTTCTGTGAGCATCTGCATTATATATCATCACATAAAGATGTCTTCCTAGGTGAAAACCTTTTAATAAAGGATCACTGTCATCATATTCTTTCCCTAGAAATAACAATTATATAAAGACCACACACACACTCAATTAGAACTGAGAAAGAAAAAATAAGCCCCGACTGAGACAATCATCTTCCATTCTACATTCCACAACATTCCAAACAGCCTGGGAAAACAGATCAACCAATTACAAGGTTAGTAGGAAACCTTCATCCCAAGGACATACTGCAGCTGTAAATGTCCTAACAGCCCCCTCTTTGAGTGTCCACTGCTTTCTTTTTTCTTTTTTTTTTTTTGAGACAGAGCCTCAAGCTATCACCCTGGATAGAGTGCTGTGGCATCACAGCTCACAGCAACCTCCAATTCCTGGGCTTAAGCGAGTCTCTTGCCTCTGCCTCCCAAGTAGCTGGGACTGCAGGTGCCCGCCACAATGCCCGGCCATTTTTTTTTTTGGTTGAAGTCGTCATTGTTGTTTGGCGGGCCGGGCTGGATTCGAACCCACCAGCTCAGGTGTATGTGGCTGGCGCCTTAGCCCGTTGAGCCACAGGCGCCGAGCCCCACTGCTTTCTTAACGAGGAAAAAAAACCTCTTTCTCTAAAATCACAAATTATCAGAAACTGTGCTGCTCGAAATTCTATAGTAAAAAGGAAATACCCAACACTTGCCTGGAGGATCTAGTCACCATGACACAGAGAAGCAACTCTGGGGCAGGAAGAAGGGTTTCTGGACACAACTTTCCATGCTGATTTTTGTAGTTACCAAGGTACAGAACCCAGGGACCCCTTCACAGTCTACACCTCACATGACCGCTCCACACCCAGCCCAGTTTTCCTTTGAGCCTATTTAAACCCTGCTTTCATCACAATTTCACCCAAACTCTACCCTTCCCCAAACCCTAAAACTCTTAACTTTTCTTTTGCCTTTGAGATGTCCAAGGTTCCCTCTTTGAAATAAAATAATAAATCAGACTTCTTTGGACTGCTTATTTTACCCCCATGGTCTTAAACCATTACCTGGGACAGCACTAAAATTCAAGTGACTGTATAGGCTACTTTTCTGCTCTGGTGGTTCTTATTCCAACAGTTCTGTAAACAAGAAAATGTGCAGCGAGCCCATTAGGTGGGTTTAGAATACCAAGCTTTGTCTTTGTTCTGTTGTATCATACCTGGAAACTTTCTAAGATTAACATTCCAACTAGGTTTATTTTCAGCATTCTTATATTTCTTCCTTTGTTTTGATCCAACAAATCCATTTTTTAATACCTAGAAATAAAATATTTTATATCAGTTACTTGATTTTGCCCACTTAGAATGTGAAAGTTAAAAGTTCCATGATAGAGATGGTGTCATGGCCTATCCTTCTCACTTGAAAGTGTTTATAGTAGTTTCTGCCAAGTGATCCCTGCTTCACTTCACTCTAGAAACGCACAGCTTTGTATATGGGCAGGACTGCGTGGTTAGCAGCACATTCTGATGGTTGGAAGGTAGGCCTCAGCAGGTTAAATGAGCAGGACAGGAGGCAGAATATTGCAATGATGAGAGTCTGAGTAATAACAGATGGGCCATCAGATCCAGGGGACAAAGATAGGGTGGGGTCAGACCAGGACAGGACTTCTATCCACTACCTGCCTGCACCCTTCTCTCTGGACTTCTTTTTCCACCGACTTCGTCTTTGCAAGCCTCAGTACTGCTGATGGATGAGGCTCAGCCTCTGCTGGCTGTCCCTGCCAAGCCTCAGTACTGCTGATGGATGTGGGCTCAGCCTCTGCTGGCCATCCCTGCCAGTCTACAGCCCGGCCTTGAGTATACCTGGTCCCCACCCTACGTCTGCACCCAGTGCTGCTGCACCCACAGCTTCTCTTCTGGCCTCAGGTCCACCATTGTGCTTAAGGGACGGACACTCCCAAAAACTTCCTTTGTCATTTCCAACAAGATCCCAATAACTGGGACCTCTTGGTCAGTTGCCTCGCCACAAGCTAGCCTATCCTCTGGCCCTGCTCCTGAATCCATTTCGCTAGTGCCCACACCTAGGAACTGAAATTTCAAACATCCTTTCTTAGGTCTAGTTGACACTCCAAAGAAGTGAGGCTTTGCAGATAATAGGAAATAAAGATTTCAGTATAAAAGAGGTCAATGCCCACTGAGGACCTCTACTAGCCTGATACAGTTATTCAACAAATGTACTCCTGCCATTCTCTCCGACCTGCCCCTATGCAAGGCAATGAGGATAGCAACCACGCCCTCTACCACCTGGGAGCTCACAGTGCATGGGGCAGACAGACAAGGAACAAAGTAATCCCAAATTCAAAGCAGATTATAAAAGGAGGCCCGGTTCCAGGGTAGTGGTGACATGTGACGGCACACGCAGTTTAGTTTGGTTGGACTCCATGTCAGAGGGATGGGGGTTACAGACAGAGCAAGAAAGCCTGACCGAGGACAGAAGCTGGTTGCTTGGAAGATGTGCTAAAGAGTTCTGCTTTCTTTCTTCAGTAGGTAAAAGAGAGACATGAAGAACAATGGAGGATGGGCAGAACACCAGGGAAGAATTCTAATCTTTGGGGTAGATGGAGGACTAACCAGAGGCTGGGAAGTCAATGAAGACACCATGCAATGCCTGATACTGACTCTACTATAAACATCTGAGTGTGCAGAGGTGATGCAGTGACAGGGAAGACGTGCCTACTGAGACAGAAGGAACCAAGAAGACAGTGACAATCTAAATAATTACAATCTTATCTCTTGCCTGCTTTGATGAATCTTTGAGAACATTGTCAGCATTGTCTTCAGAAGAGACTGTATTTGGTGGTTCACAGTCTACCTGGAACACCTTTGTTACAACACCACTTTGTCTGCAGTCTCTGAAAATTATTCAAAAAAGAAGTCTGGATTATACAAAGTCAAAGAAAAGATGGCTAGCAATTATGACGACTTTATTAAAGTCCCTTAGTCTACCTCCTACATGTATTATATTTCAAATTGGAGAAATCAAAATATAATTCCTTACCTCATTCCATCAGGGTTATCTATTGCTATGTAACGATCACCCCAAAACACAGTACCTTAAAATACAACTCTGTGGATTCACTGGACTCAGCTGGGTAGTTCTCATTTGAGTTCTTTCATGTGGTTGCAGCAGGGTTGTGGAGTCAACCAAAGGCTCAACTGGGCTGGAAGTCCACAATGGCCTCTCTCCTTATCTAGGCTGATAACTAGAACACCCAGGGGCTTGCCAGTCACCAATCTCACTCTCTCCATTTCTCTCTGTCCTTCCCTCCCTCTCCATGTGGTTAGCTTGAGCTTCCTCGCAGTATGGAGATCTCAGGTAGTCAGACTTCCTACACTGTGGCTGGCTTCCTCCAGCATTCATGATGCAAGAAACTAAAGCAGAAATGCAACATTTCTTGTGATTTTAGAAGTCCTTGGCATCACTTCTGAAACATTCGATTGGTCAAAAGTAATTCATAGGGGCAGCAGAAATACTATAAAAGGGCATGAACACAGGGAGGGACAGTTCATTCAGGGCCATTTTTGGAGACTATCTGCCACATTCACCATAAAGATATTGTACTAGAAGGCTCAAACTATTCTAAAACAAAAACCGTGGCTACCTAGGTATCATTCCATATGAGTCAAGAGCATTTTCCTTATCTCAGCTTAGGCAGCATAACAGATGCTGCTCTCATACATTTTGTAATTGCTATTCCCCCAATACTAATAATATTTCACAATTAATCGTGTTCTTTGATACAAAAGAAATTCCATGAGAGGCCTGCGACTAAAAATTAGTGGAGATTTCATCTCAGTATTTCATCTCAAAAATACACTCTATTTTTCAAATAGCTTCGAGGTATAACTTACATGGCCTAACATTCACCTATTTTAAGTGTCTAGTTAGTGAGATTTAGTAAATTTATACAACTGTGCAACTATCACTGCAAGTACCTTTTAAACGACTTCCCTTGTGCCTGTGTAGTCACTACTTGCTGCCACTCCCTTCTCAGCTCTCTTAGCCAACCCCTCATCTGCTTCCTACCTCTACAGTTTTACCTTTTCTAGAAACTTAACATAATGTAATTATACAAGGGTAGTCATCTTACACGTCTGTCTTCTTTATGTTTTCTTTTCTTTCTTTTTTTTTTTTTTTTTGTAGAGACAGAGTCTCACTTTATCGCCCTCGGTAGAGTGCCGTGGCGTCAACAGCTCACAGCAACCTCCAACTCCTGGGCTTAGGTGATTCTCTTGCCTCAGCCTCCCGAGTACCTGGGACTATAGGCACCTCCACAACGCCTGGATATTTTTCTGTTTTTGCAGTTTGGCCGAGGCCGGGTTTGAACCTGCCACCTTCAGTATATGGGGCTGGTGCCCTACTTGATGAGCCACAGGCGCCGCCTGGTTTTTTTCTTTTTTGAGACAAGGTCTTGCTCTATGTCCCAGGCTAGAATACAGTCATGGTAGCTCACAGCAACCTCCACCTCCTGGGCTTAAGCAATCCTCCTGCTTCAGCCTCTCAAAGTGCTAGGATTACAGGCATGAGCCACTATGACAGGCTGGTAAGCTTTTATTTAAAAAAAAAAAAAAGGCTTATAGATTCATAAATCAGGATGCAGATGTAGATTATCTTTTAGATGAACCACTTGCCTAATACATTCACCTCAGCATCCACCTCATCCGCATTTTCACCTTTGGCCCCAGTTCCGTCAGAATCCAAGACCCAACTGTCCTTGTTACCAGGGTCCCCACACAGCACAAACATCTCTGTCCAGAGATCACTCAATTCCTAGATAATCACAGGGCTCCATGGATACGCACTCACAGCCCTACAAGAGGTCACATGAGTACAGCCTGGTTCTCACCCACTTGTTCTGCCCCTCTAAGATCCAGGTTGTCTGCCCCACAACAGCTGGCCCTTCCTTGCAGACCTAGCCAAGACATTCACCCATGGACTCTGTCCCTGCCGACAGCAGCCTCGAGACTAGTTTAAACTACAGCTAAGTAGAAGGCTTTAATCTTGATTACAATCCCTACAAAGGATTAGTTTTGGGGTTGGAGTTAAAAATCCTACTCACAGCCCAAGTTGTATTTGAAATACAAGTAACTTTTGTTAGGGCTGGAATTAGAGATGCTAAAGATGTATCTCTAGGAAAACCAACTTAAAGTACACCTAACACTGGGGGAACATGAAGTAAATGCTCTATCCCCACAAGGATTAACCTCCCCTCAGTAAAAAAAAAAAAAAAAAAGCCATTTCATCAGGCAGCTGGAAATATGGCCAACATTCAGGTCAAGTGCCGACCAAAAGCAGCCCACCACCTTTCAAAAGGAGAAGGTCCTGGGGCCGCGCCGGCCTCATACGCCGGAGGGCGGGTTCATACCTAGCCCCGGCCAAAAATTGCACAAAAAAAAAAAAAAAAAAGGAGAAGGTCCTGCTAAAACGAACTGCCAAGGAGAATCTCCCGCTGGATTACAAGAACAATCTAGGCTTCGAGACTCCCAAAAGGTCACCAAGGAGACCTACATTGACAAAAAATGCTCCTTCACTGGTAACGTCTCCACCTGGGGGAGGATCCTGTCTGGCTAGGTGACCAAGATAAAGATGCGGACGGCCACTGTCATTCACTGGACTATCTCCACTGTATCTGCAAGTACAATCACTTTGACGAAGGCCACAGGAACGTCCAGGTGGGGGACAGTGGGCATGTGTCAGCTGTGAACAAGACGGTGGGCTTCAACATGTTTACGGTCACTAAGGTGGCTGGCACGAAGAAGCAAAAGGTCTGAGACTAGACATCTACCTACTCCCCAAAATGAAATAGTCACTTTCTCATTCAGAAAAATAAAACACGCCATCACTTGAATGATGGCAAGGAAATTACGAAACTGGATCTGTAGGAACTCCAACTCCATCTAGGTCAGGCTTTCCCAGCCTGTTGACAGATACTGAATCAAAGCAAAGGTCGCCTTACTTCTTCATGAACTTGGTACAGTTCAAACCGATGGAGACCACGAACCCTCCAACTGGGCCTGCGCAAGGCCCCGGGCGCGACCCCACCCTCTCACGAGTAGAGGGGCAATCTTCTGTACAGACGGTCTACCTAACACCAGGACCCCGACCACGCTTGCGCAGAAGGAAGCTGCAGCTTTCATTTTTCCCCGGTGGCAATCTCCTTTCCCCACCCCACTTCCCTTACCCAGAATTATCCCTAAGCCTTACCTTCAGGGAGGCAGATTTGAGAGCTCGTCTCCCACCTCCTCACTCAGACAATGCAAAGAAATTTTTTCTTTTGCAAAACCCGTTCCACAGTGACTGATTTACTGTGCGCGAGCAGAACGGACCTGGACCTGGCCATAACAGAAGGCAGCTTTACCTCTGCCCAGCTTAAGTAATTGGGAAGCCCATATATGCGTCCAGGGATAAGAAAAGCGAGAACCATGTAAGCTCATTGCCAAAACATTACAAAATAGCATTATCCTGAGAGAGGCAATTCCTGACCACAAAGGGGGCTGTGAAAGGCGGCAGGTGTCAGAAAGTTTGCACTCTACACGGACTCAGCGGGACCGTCCATGACTGACCCCACCCCTTCCTGAGATAGTCCTGAGTTCCTATGGATTATTCTGATGTTGAATTCACAGACATACATATGAGCACATTAAAAGCACACGTATGACAATTCTTTATTCCTCTCATCCCAGAATACTTAAAAATTTCTAAAAAGTTGTGTCAGGCTAGCTAGCACTTTGAGAGGACAAGGCAGGAAAATCACTTGAAGCCAGGAGTTCGAGACCAACCTGAGCAAAGTAGTGAAAGCTACAAGAAAAATAGAAAAATTAGCGAAGCATGGCGGCCTCTGGAGAGGCTGAGGCAGGAACATGGTTTAAGCAGAAGAGTTGGAGGCTGCAGTGAGCTATAACACCACTGCACTCTAGCCCCAACAAGTCAAATTTCTATAAATAGAAACATGTTTTCCATGGGTTTATGTTAGCTGTCGTCAATCTTGGCTGCAGTATTTGAATCACCAGCATAATTTAAAAATACTGATGCCTTGTTCCCACCCTAAGAAATTGTTATTAAATTGGTTGGGGTGTGGCCTGAGCATAGGGATTCTGCAAAGCTCCCAAGTGATTCTAATGTCCACTTGCGGTGGATTATCACAGTCATGGGACCTGATGCACCATGCTTCCCAGTAGCCATGCCCTTGTAGAATCCCCTCCATACGGAGTGAGGGTATGGCCATGTGGCTTGTTTTGGCCAATGAAATGTTAGCAAATATAACACAAGCAGAGACTAGAAAACCATCTGCAGGTTGGGGTTGCCCCTTCTTTTACTGTTTTCCGAACTGAGACATTAAGGATACCCTGTTGGAGACCCAGGGCTCAACAGCCAGCACCAACCACCAGACATGTGCAGGCTTTCTTAGACCATCAAGCTCAAGCTGAGTCAAAAAATGACTACAGCCATGCTAGTGATCCCAGGCAAGACCCTCAGAACCGCCCTGCTGAATGTACGTGAAAATGTTCATCCACAGAACAAATAAAGTGGTTTTTCTTTTAAGGCACTAAGTTTTAGAGTAGTTATGCACCAAAAGCCAACTGATTCAACAACCAAGGCTGAGAAGCACAGGTTATGTGATAAGTTCAGACAGCATTTATTATATATGTTTTTATAATCACAAATGTAATGTTTATTGTTAAATTTTGGAAGCTACAAAAATTATCAAGAAGAAACAAGCACACCTAGGAAACCATCTTAAGAGTGGTCTATTTCCATTTTGGAGAATTCACTCATCATCCTTCCTCCAGACAGCCTGCTGTCCCACTGCTTCTCCGACCCTGCAACATCAGCTCTGACCTGCATTTCCTAGGTTTCTGACCTGCCAGCCTACCCTACAAAGATTTCCAGGCAAGCTGGGTGTGCTTGTTAATTCCAGCTACTGGGGTGGTTGAGGCAGGAGAACACTTGAGCCCAGGAGACCAGCCTGGGTAAAAATGAGATCCTGTATCAATTCAACAAGTGTTTAAAAACCAAAAACTTCTAGGGTGCCAGCTCCCACAAGTTGTTTGCCCTAATTCCTTACTTTTATTTTAGAAATCGTTGAGAAATGGGCAGGATCCTGGGCCCCTAGTCTGCCCATACCTCAATAGGAAATGCCTGATGGTGTGAAGGGAATTTTGACTTTTCTTTAAAGGGAATTATTCTGGAGCCCTTCTCCTGAACTGGGAGCCTACCATGTATACAGAGCTGATTTGGGCTTAGCACCCTGGCTATGGGGACTTCACCATATTCTCTATATATTCCTTTATTTCAGGTCTCAGTGTGGCTCTTAGGCTTTACACATGCTTTGGGTACTAAGTCCCACTTTGGTGAATTACTAGCAACCCTAGTCCCAAAAGCTACACAGGGAATTCTGCATTTCTGACAAGTTATAAATGCTCCCTCATATTCCAATCTATTCCAGTGGTTATCATGGAACTAAGGTTGACAAGTTCTGATGAAGGCTCAATTCTGGAAAGGTGGAGTGGGATGGTAAGAAAACACACTGCTCTTGTATTTGCCCAGTGATATAGACTCAAGATTCTGAAAAGGGGGAGTGGGATGGTTAGAATACACACCACTCCAGTATTTGCCCAGTAATACAGAATGGACTAAGCGACAACCAGTGAGCTGACAGATGTCTCTTGTAAAAACCTGTTTATTTTTTTTTTTTTTTGAGGCAGAGCCTCAAGCTGTCACCCTGGATAGAGTGCTGTGGCATCACAGCTCACAGCAACCTCCAATTCCTGGGTTCAAGCAAATCTCTTGCCTCCACCTCCCAAGAAGCTGGGACTACAGGCGCCCGCCACAACGCCCGGCCATTTTTTGGTTGCAGCCATCATTGTTGTTTGGTGGGCCTGGGCTGGATTCGAACCCGCCAGCTCAGGTGTACATGGCTGGCGCCTTAGCCCATTGAGTCACAGGTGCCGAGCCCAAAACCTGTTTTTTAAAAATCACTTCAGGCTCGGCACCTGTGGCTCAACGGGCTAAGGCACCAACCACGTACACCTGAGCTGGTGGGTTCGAATCCAGCCCAGGGGCCCGCCAAGCAACAATGACGGCTGCAACCAAAAAAAAAATAAAAAATAAAAAATGGCCGGGTGTTGTGGCAGGCGCCTGTAGTCCCAGCTACTCGGGAGGTGGAGGCAAGATATTTGCTTGAACCCAGGAATTGGATGTTGCTGTGAGCTGTGATGCCACAGCACTCTATCCAGGGTGACAGCTTGAGGCTCTGCCTCAAAAAAAAAAAAAAATAAACAGGTTTTTACAAGAGACATCTGTCAGCTCACTGGTTG
>CAUYRH010007011.1:0-35840 GCA_963574655.1 Perodicticus potto
GTGATACAGGGGTTCATGGACTGGAACCATCTTTATTGCGTGTGGCTTGATGACCTTTCCAGTCTCTGCCGCTTTTGCCTTCCTCAGGGTGTCCAGAAGCCTCATGCTGTCTCCCTGTGTCCCCAAGGGGAAGTTCCTGGGCAGATCCCACCTGCCAGAGATGCCTGAAGTCCTCTCTCCTCAGTCTCACCGTGCCCAGCCGCAAGGAAGCTGTTACTCGGCTGCCATCTTGCTCCGCCCCACGCTGTGGTGAACTTTCATTGGGTGAATATATAACACTCTTCTTTTCCTGTTTCAAGTTCCGAACTAACTGAGAAGTAGATAAAGGAGATAGACAGATGGAGATTTTGTATTTATTTAACAGACACTTACATGACACTTACTAGGTGCCAGCCCACAACCTGCCTAAGGTCACACAGCTAGTCAGTGGTAGAGCCAGGCTTTAAATGCAGCTTCAGAATCTTGTCTTTTTTATTCTGCTTCTGAAAATGCAAGCTTAAGTCAGATTAGAGGACGTAGTGTAAGTCCTCTAATGTGCAAAAGTCCAGCTGACTAACTCTCCATCCTAGGATTAGACAGACTCTCCCAGGGGGTTGCCGAACCACAGGTCTCCTCCCCAGGGCCACCACACAGGCTTCCTGTGAGCAGGCAGATGCAAAAAGAGAGGCTGAAGGGGTGAGCTCAGCCTCTGCTCCCTAAGTCACCAGTCAGCTAGGTCCTTTTCCTCCCCTGGGGAGGAGCGGATGAGGGATGGGGAGAATGATTGGAAGTGTTCATCCTGCTATGGTCTTACTGGGTGGGGTCGGTGTTTCCTCGAACCTGGTCCATGCTATGGTCCAAATGCCAGCATTGCTGGAAGTGAGCAAACTCCTTTGGCAATGGAGTCAAGGGCTTGGATGTTTTAAAGTCCTTCCTTCTGTTCTTCCAGAATTAGGATTCTAAGGCTCAGCTGTGAATTGTTGTCACTGAAGCTGCCCAGTCCTTGGATGGACAAAGGGACAGCTGGGCTCAGTTATGGGGTTTCTCAGTATGGCTCAGCAGCTTAGTGACAAGTCCTGATGGCCGAGAGACTGGTTTCCCACCTTTTCCTAAGCAGAGCAAGTGCGAGGCTTGTGAGTTTCAGTGGGGTCTGGAGCCCATGTGGGTGGAGGGAATGAATACCAGATGCAGGGGCAGGTGTTCTGATTTCTTACCTAGCTCTCCCGTTTATTAGCCATAGGATGCTGGGAAGTCATTCAGCCTCCTTGTGCCTTCATTTCCTTGTCTGTAAAATGGGAACAATATAATCTATCTCAAGGAGCTGTGTGAGGATCAAGGTAATAGATCAGAAGGTGCATATAAATATCAAAGTCAGATGATGTCAACTTCTATCATGACATCCATGGGCCTCTCCTGTGAATCTCCCTTCCTTCTTTCTCACATTCTTTTCACAGTAGACACACATTGATTCCTCCTCCTAGAATTGCGCCCTGATTCTCCTTTGGGAACTCTCCCCACCTCAGGGTATGTAAATTGCTTGGGACTGACGGCTAGGCCATAGCTCCAGGGGCAAGCCCATTCTCCAGGCCAACCATTTTTGGCCACGGTGACTGGTTCAGGGATAGCCACATGCCCCAGCCTGGGCCAGTTGACATTCCTAAGACTTTTACTAGAACTCTAGGAAAGACTTTGCCTTCCTTGAAGGAACTTGTAAGCTGGAGAATGTAAACTTGGAACTGTGGGGGGCCACCCTAGCTATCTTATGGGGACAGCCTGCCACCAAACACGAAGGCAGAATGCAGAGCTAGAGAAAAGACATGCAGTGTCGGCAGCGCCTGTGGCTCAAAGGAGTAGGGCGCCAGCCCCATATGCTGGAGGAGGCAGGTTCAAACCCAGCCCCCGCCAAAAAACTGGAAAAAAAAAAAAAAAGACATGCAGTGTCCTGTTGACATTATTAGAGTCCCTGGATCCAGCGTGGCTTATGAATGAAGTTGATTAACATTTCATATGTATTTCTTTCTCTGTAAACTGTCTTCCTGTCCTTTACTGGTTTTTCCACTGGGCTATTGGCATTCTTCTCATAGATTTGAAAGATTTTTGTTTTAGACTTTATTTTTTATTGAGGTCAAATTTACATAACATAAAATTAACCATTTCAAGTGTACAATTCAGTGGCACTTAGTCTATTCACGATGTTGTGCAACCATCAGCTTTATGTAGTTCCAAAATATTTCATCATCACTAAAGAGACCCCATACATCTTGCTAAGCAGCCACTCCCAGCACCCCCACTCACTCTCCCTAGGGCCTGGAGACCACACGTCTGCTATGAGTTTATCTACTCTGGACATTTCATATAAATGGACTTATGCAATATGTGACTTTTTGTGTCTTTTCCTTAGCACGTGTTTTTGAGGTTCTTCCGCACTCGAGCGTGTATCAGTATCATTCCTTTTTATGAACAATATTATAGTGTATGGATGAACCATCTTTTGACTATTGTCCATGGTGCTCCTATGAACATGTGTGTACAAGTATTTGTTTGAATTGTGTATTAGAAATTAGTCCTTGGTCTGTGATGAGTGTTGCAAATATTGTTTCTCATTTTGCCACATGTCTTTGACTTTTCTTTTGTCAGGCAGAATTTTGAAAATACTGTTATGGAGTTGAATTTGTCAGCTTTTCCAGCTTGTGGGTTTTGTGACACAGTTAAGGCCATCCTTACACTTGAGGTTATAAGATAATTCTCCCATCAAAGCCTCTGCTTATCCGCTCATTTCTTGATCAGTAAAACAGGGATTAAAAACAGCCCTACTTACCTCCTGCAGGGTTATTGTGAGAACCAGTAAGACAAATCATATGAAAGGGCTTTACAGAATATAAAGCAATATGTACACACAGGCATGTTATCATCATCACTGTTAATTGTATCAAATTCTGGCACTTAACAAAGCTGAGTTCTGCTGTTGCTTTCATTTTGCAGAGCGGAGATTGAGGGAAGACTGAGCTGGCTAAGGGTGCGTTAGTTGGTAGCAACATGGAAAATGTTGCAAAATTTGTTATCTTGGGAAGGGGGGAGGTGTTCATATTTGACCAGGAAAATAAAATTGCCTTAAACCAAAAACCATTCTGGTCACTCTACCTTCAAATGGAGACTTTATTTTTTCCTACCAGGAAAAGAAACCAGTTCGGTGGGTTTTTCATTGTTCAGCTGTTATTGTAATTTAAGCCTCCCCAATGGTCATTTGTGACATGTTTTCCTTTTAGTTTTAACCCCAAACTCATTTTTTTAAATGGAAGACTATATTGACATAAATGTAATTATAAGGACTGAAGAAATATGTTAATACTTGACAGCAGTTATTCTGATGACAAGGCCTTTGAGGTGGGATCCTGTACTAGTTAAGTTCTTGGGCTCTGAGCGGGGTCAGATTCAGTCTCGAAAGCAATTCAGTTACTAGCTAGTTGTGTGCTCTTGGGCAAATTGTTTCACTGCCCTTTGCCTCTGTGTCACTAACTTTATTATTATTTTTCCTTTTTTTGCAGTTTTTGGCTGGGGCTGGCGCCTTACTCCTTGAGCCACAGGTACCGCCCAAGTGTCCCCAACTTTAAACCAAAGATAATTATAGCACCGGATCCTCTGGGTTGTAGCAGGATACTGGTGATAGAATCTACATAGAGTGCCTGGCTCCACGCCTGTATGGGGGGAGAGCTTGGTAAATACTAGCTATTAGGATAATTAAGAAATATCTAAAAGAATCCAGGAATTGTGCCCCAGGGGAATAGAATATAAACTCTCAGGGGGTATTCTGAACCTTGAGGGGAGGAGGGTGCAGATCATATCACACGGTAGAGCCCCTCCCCTGATGCATGCCACATTCACTTGGGGAGAATTCTCTTACTACCGTGCAGAGAGTAGACATCAGAAGGGCAGTTGGTTCTCACGCAGCCGGGGAAAAATGGCCATGCAGAAAGGCTGTCGCAGGAGGATCAGAAGGGAAAGGTCGAGGCTGCGGTGCAGGGGCTTGCTGGGGGCTTCCCAGGTCACACCTACTTCTTCCTGGAGATAGATAATTTGGGATGATGTGTGTTCACTGTGTGTGATGATGGATTTGCAGGAGGCACAACTCTTTTCCTCTTCTTCCCTTTTTTCTCCCTTTCTTTCTTCCTGCTTCCACACCTGGGTATTTACGGAAAGCCTGAGGGCCAATCCTAAGCTCTGCATGGTTGGGCTCTGAAAAAGAAATTTCATCTGTGGGACTTCTGCTCGAGGCCAGGCACTCTCCATCTCCGGTCACACTGGGTCCTGTACAGCGGATGGGATCACCATCAGCTGACGGATGAGGGAGCTGAGCGGCAGAGAAGGTAGGAAGCCACCTAAGGCCCCCACAGCTGCTATGCGGTGGAGTGAGCGCGTGAGTCCCATCTGTCTTACTCTAAAATCTGTCTTGTGCCAACCTTCAGGGACATAGGTCTTTACCATACTTTGCTTTCATGTGGCTTTTTGTGACATTTCCATGGCACAGCGCCCTACACATGGGCCTCCTATTTGTGGATTTAAAATTTTAACAATGGTGAAAAGAGCTGACATTGGCTCAGTTCTTGTCACCAGTGGGCACAGAAGCAGGTTGAGTCACTTGCTCAAGTTCTTTTGAGCTCGAAGCTCAGGAATCTGCCACAAGCCAAGGATGCGTGGTATTAATTCCCATTCTCCTTGGAGAATCTGGGCTAGAGCAGGGCTGCTGATATCTGAGCACATCTTTTTCAGGTGACATGTGAGGCTTTTGCTGTTTTAAACTAGTCCAAAGGGGGATAGCAGAGGATGCAGGCTAGGGGTTTGGGGAGGGTAGGGCTGCGGGCCGGTGGCATCTATTTCTGAACTTGACCTCCTGCCTCTGAGCATGAAGCTATAAATAAGCCCCATGATCCACCAGCTGGACTTGACCCTGTGCTTTTCCACCTGTGGGCCTGCACTCACGCTACTTGCACCATACAACTATCCTGCCTTGCCTGGGTGGGGACACGCATTGCAGCTGCTGCCTCTTCTAGGAAGCCTCGATGTCCGGGCATGGATAACCTATTCCTTCCTGAGTCCAGATCAAATCATGTACTATATACTTAGAAAAAGGCAAATGAACGATTATACATATTTTGAGAAATTTGTGAACATTTCTCTCAAGGGCTGATAGGGAACAATAGGTGTTAATGACAATCTCGTATGTGAAATTCCAGGGGTCAGGGACCCTCTGATGATTGATTCCATTTGTATATAACAGATTTTATTCTATCTTAAGCACACGTGAAATGGGTTTGTTCTCCCTTGCATCAGGGAGCAGAGTCTGGTGTCAGATAGCCTAGGCTGGAATACTGCTGACCTGGGGTAAGTCACCTCCCAAACCCAAGCTCCTACTCCTTTCTCTGTGAAAGAGAGATACTTGTACCTATGTTGTTAGGTGGTTGAGGGACATGAAGGGGTCGTAATACTTGCTACCATTCATTGAGTGCTTACTCTGCGCAAAGCTTAGCTTTGCATTCTTTTTTTTGTGTGTGTGTGTGTAGAGACAGAGTCTCACTTTATCGCCCTGGGTAGAGTGCCGCGGCGTCACACTGCTCACAGCAACCTCCAACTCCTGGATTTAGGTGATTCTCTTGCCTCAGCCTCCTGAGTATCTCTTGCCTGAGCCTCCTGAGTAGCTGGGACTACAGGCGCCTGCCACAATGCCTGGCTATTTTTTTTGTTGCAGTTTGGCCAGGGCCGGGTTTGAACCTACCACTCTCCGTATATGGGGCCAATGCCCTACTCACTGAGCCACAGGCGCTGCCCTTAGCTTTGCATTCTTATTTGATCCTCCCAAGAGCTCCCCTTATTCCTGATGTCCCCACCCTGCAAGATCTTTTTCTCCATGCTTATTTACCATTGTCTACTATATTATATATTTACTCATTATACTTTTTTTTTTTTTTTTTTTTTTTTGTCATCCTCTCCCAGGGGGCGCCGTTCCCAATGCATACTGCTCTGGGGGTGCTTTTACTGAGAATATTAGCATGAATGGTGTTGTGTGATCTGGAGCCCCCAGAGTTCCAGAAGGGCAGGGATTTTTTTTCCCTCTATCTTGATCATTTTTATATCCCTGTGGTCAGAACGGTGCCAGACCTATAGTAAGCTATCAGTAAATATCTGTTTAAAAAAATGAATGAAAGAGACCCCTTAACCAGCCCATTTTATTGGCAAGGAAACTGAGAATCAATGAGTTATGAATTTGACCAAAGCCCACAAGCCACTGCTCTGGCTGTATCTGCCTCCAGCCTTCCGGCTCTCACTGGCTTTGCTAAAGCCACATGCCTGAAACTCCTGGTATTGTCTCTGCCACCAAGTAATTGCTCAGCACATGTAAATACCCTTCTCTACATGAGTCAGGCCTTCTGCTGGACTCTCCAGAGTGACTTACTGTCATATAGCTATTGATTTGAGAGAGTGAATTAAATCGCACAGTGCAAAAAAAAGGGGGAGGGATCTTTAGCTTTTGGAAGAAAAAAATCCCTAACCCAACAGTTAATGGTTGGAATTTGCAGGAGTCTCTCAGGCCTTCCCAACCCAATTCTTTTTCCTGTCGCCTTCCCTTTTGTGAGTATTTCTTCCCCTTTTTTGCTTGCAGTGAGTTCTGCTCTCCTGTAGGCTACAATGTGTCAGTTGTTATAAAATCCGGGAGGCGGAGTCTAGTGAGGAGGGCGAGGGCGGTAGGGGAGAGCTCAGCCGGCCCTGCAGGGCTAGCAGTCCAGCCTGGGTTCACCGGAGCTTAAGCGTTACAGCAGGAAAACTTCCACCTCGCTCTCCTGGCTTTCATCTTCACTGGACATCAGACCAGAGGCTCCGAAGGCAGGGAGGATGCGAGATGACCGGCTCTTTGGCAACCTGACCATCGACTTAGCTGAGCCTTTCAAAGCAAGCCAGGGGCTGGCTGCACGACCAAGGAGGCGCCGCGCCTCTCCTGGATGTGTGTGTGAGATCGAGTGAGTGTGTGTGTGTGTGAGTGAGTGAGGGGTGTGTGTGTAGGTGCCTGTGTGCACATCACAACTGTGTAAGCGTGTCTGGATGAGTGTACGCATGCACACGTGAGTGATTGTGTGTGTATGTGTGTGTGAGTGCTCTTGGCTGTTATTATTATTTTTTTTTTTGGAAGAAAAATCTTGAAAATCTGGGGCAGGTTACTGTGCTCCTAGGGTGATTCTTCGTTTGCAAGAGGAGCTGCAAGCTACTAAAGCCATTTCTCTGCGAGTAAAGAGAATTTTCCTCCCAGAAGGAGAAGGATTTTTACCCCTGCTCTGCAGCCAAAAGAGAGATTAGCCCCTAAACCTTGTGAAATCGACCAGAGCCGTGTGATTACCAGGGCTTGAGGGAAGACTCAGGAAGAAAAGGAGAAATAAATCAAACAGTCTGTCAGTTCCTTTGGCCACGGAAGATGTCATCTCAAACTAAGTTCAAGAAAGACAAAGAGATCATAGCCGAATATGAAGCCCAAATAAAAGGTGAGATGCTGGCTGGAGAGTTTTCCTCCTCCCGTTTCCTTTTTCTCTTGCTCTGACTATCTCCCTCCCCTTTTCTCCCTGCCATCATGAAATGTTGTTATGCATCAATAATCTTATTGTGAGGAGGAACAGTGGCAGCCGCACAAGTCCGGACTGGTTTCAACTGCAGATAGCGCTGGGGCTGGGAGTGTGGATTAGAGAACGGGCAGCAATCTCTGCATTGCAGGTGTGTGAGGAGGATCCTATGCCCGACTTTAGGAGTGTCGCGGATACTCCATCATCTTGGCGATGACATGTCACTCTAAGGCTATTTCGATAGTCACTACCTCCACCCAGTCCCCCATCATGGTAAACGCTCTTTAATATTGGTGTATATTTTTAGGAGGTTTGCTCCCCCCCGCCCACCCTTTCTGGTTTTCCTTGGTGGTGGTGGTTTGGCCTCCGCCTCTTTCTCTGGGCTGGAATTCTCAGGCATGTGTGCAGGGAGGCAGCCTCCCCTGGGCGGTACTTCTTTGTCGGTGTCTCTTGGCTGGCCTGGGTTGTCGTGGATTAACTGTTATGGGGCATATTGATCCAGGCTAATGCAGGCATTTAAGCATAAAGAAGGAGCTTGATGCAGAAAATGTATTCTCTCGCAGTTTGCAGCCCAATCTCTCTGTGCACTAGCGTTTAGGGTCATCAGCTTTCATTCAACGCCAACCCCTCAGTGTGCTGTTTGGGCTGGTCGGTGCTGCCTGGCTTCTGTGGTTTCAGGGGAAGCCTGCTGGGAGGGTGAGATGACCTCTGGCTGTTGTTGGTTCCAGCTTTGGTGCTACCAGGCTCACACTTCTTTCAGAAGCCGCTCCCTAAATCTGGCTAGTCAGTTGAGACAGAGACAGCACAGCTAATTGCTGGCATGCAGAGGCCGGACAGGGGCTTCTCCCACCTGCCCGCGTTCTGGGCTCAGCTTTGGCAAGGGGCACGTCAGAGCTACACGCACCGCACTTACCATTTCTCTGAGGATGTGCCCAGAGGGAAGCCTGGGCCGTGCCTCCTGGTGTCCGTTTTCTTTCTGGTTGTGGTTCTCCTTGCTGCGACACGGGTGTGCTGTGTTTCATAAAGTAGAGACAGAACACATCTTCAGGGGATGCTGAGGCCTATCCTTGAGGTTACATACGGACGGTTGAGCGGGTTGGTTAATTGGGGCTCAAGTGACCCGAGATTGCCACACTTGCTCCTAGGTGCTGCTGCAGCTGAAGACCCAGGAAGCCGGTGTTCTCCCAGGGCCAGCATCCCAGCTGCTGTCCATGCTTCCCATGCTTGGGAACTTTGGGAGGGGACCAGCCAGGGCGGGCGGGAGGCTGTTTATTTTTTTCTCCCAGTCTCACCAACAGTCTTTTGCTTTTTAGTTCTGGCCAAACACCGTGTGGTCATCATCTTTGGGTAGACTTGAGGGCAAGCAGAGCAGAAAACCCTCCTCTTCCCTGGTCTCTCCCTTTTCGTTTGCAGTTCAGTGTAGGCAACGGCGACTTAGGATGTTTTAGCCCTGCTGAAAATCCAGAAAGAAGCACTTTATTGGCCAGAAATCTGAATTCACCCCACTGCTCAATACAAAAGCCTAGTTTCAGACTTTGAATAGAGTCTTTTTTAGGGGGTTTATGTTTCATAAAGTGAATTGGGCTGATTATTATTATTTTTTAGAAATTGAGTTTCCCATGAAAAATGCGATGATAAAAAGGAGGATGTTGAGTTTGGGACAGTTCGGGTTTTGTAAGCATTGTCAGGGTAGGAAATGTGCTTATTTCATTTCTGAAGGCTTGCTGTACAACTGGGCCAATGAACTTTAACTTGAGGACCAATTAAGCATTGATTGTGTTGGCTGATTCTTTTACTTTTTATCTTCCGCCTTTATTTTAACAACTAATTAGCAAATACTGTGAATTTCATCAGGAATGCATCAATTACCATACATTTCACCAGGAAATTTGCCCAAATGATCTTATTTCTTCCAGATTCTAAATTTCTCTGCCTTCTGGTTAAAGGAGTTCAATTTTATTCTTTTAGAGTTGACACCTACAAGATTAGGTCAGAATATTGCTGTCCCCGGAAGCCTCTGAAATATTTTCTTTTAAAATTTTGTTTGTCAGTCGTCATTATAATTACTGATGTGTGTAGAGCTTTCTCTCAGATATTGTTACTACTCTGGGCCCACTACAAAAGGGTTAGTATGGGCTCAGTTTCAGAGATGAGGAAACTGAGGCCCAGTCTGGTGAAATGACTTGCCCAAGGTCACAAGGCCACTTTTCTCCCAGGCAGAGCTTTCCCTGATACATTGTTTGCTTGAAGCTGCCCCTGGAAGGATTGATGTCAGCAGCAGATGGCAGTTTGCTGAGGACTGGCTGCCTCTTGATCAAGTTTCATTGTTTCCTCTTATTTCACCCCCTTGCCTTTGTTGCAGGCCTCCGAGGAATGTTTGACCATTGCAGGCCTCTGAGGAATGTTTGACTAATCACCAAAAAGACTGCCTATGGCAAATTACCTTTCTTCCTGGGTATTGTTTAGCTAGTTTGGTACAATCTACTTAGTTAGATTTTGTACTCGGTGACAGGAACTTTTTTTTTTTTTTTTTTTTTGCAGTTTATGGCTGGGGCTGGGTTTGAACCCACTACCTCCAGCTTATAGGGCTGGTACCCACTCCTTTGAGCCATAGGCACCGCCCTAGGAACTTTTGATTTTTCAAAATGGTGCTGAGTTCTTCATTAACTTCCTCTCTTTTATCTCTTTTTCAAGAGTCTACTGATCTAACAAAAGGGAATGTTGTTTGTTTGTTTGTTTATTTATTTATTTATTTGAGATAGAGCCTCACTCTTTTGCCCTGGGAAGAGTGCCATGGCGTCATAGCTCACAGCAACCTCGAACTCCTGGGCTCAAGCATTCTTCTTGCCTCAGCCTCATGAGCAGCTGGGACTACAGGCGCTCTCCACATCGCCTGGCTACTTTTCTATTTTTGGTAGAGATGGGGTTTCACTCTTGCTCGGGCTGGTCTCCAATTCCTGAGGTCAGGCAGTCCTCTTGACTTGTCCTCCCAGAGTGTTAGGATTACAGGTGTGAGCTATTGAGCTCAGTCGAAAGGTTGTAGAATAGCATTTTTTCTATTATAACAATTTTTAGACTCATGCCTTCTCTCACCTCATTAGATACTTGAATTCCTTTGATTATATAACTGCAAAGCAATTGTAAACCATATGCTTGCACATTTCTTTCTTTTTATTTTTGTTACTGTTTTTATTTATTAATTTTTTTTTTTTTTTTTTTGCAGTTTGGGGCTGGGTTTGAACCCACCACCTCTGGCATATGGGGCTGGCGCCCTACTCCTTTGAGCCACAGGGGCCACCCTGCTTGCACATTTCTGTTGATAGGGGAACTCATTACCTCCCAAGCTCATATATTATATCTTTGGACAGTTCTGGCTCTTCTGTTTTTTCTTGTCGTGCTAAATATGTCACTCATTCATCTGCTGATTTTACAGTTCCTTCCCCTTGGGACGTCATAGGACATACCTTTTCCCTGTGACTGCCCGTGACATTGGGTGTTTGGAGCCTCTGATTGTAGCGTGCACTTGCTTATATAAGATGGTTCGCCGCCACTTACCATCTTCCCTATCCTTTGGGTCTCCTGCATCTGACATTGCAGACTCCAGTGTCTTTGGGTGCTTGGCAGGAAGAATAAACGAGTGAAGTTGGCCAAGTGGGATATTTGTGACAGCCAGTCCACCACCTCACTGCGGGCAATAGAAGAACGATGGTGGTGACTGTGGTGGACCTGAGATCACATGTTCTGGCTAAACAGCCATCCACTACTCGGGTTCAACCAGTTGTTTCCATTTAGGAATATAGGCCTAGCCAGATCTTTGAATTTTTCAGCAGATGCTAGAAATTTGGATGAGAGTGTTACGTTTTATATAGAGAGAGACAGGGTTTCACTCTTGCATAGGCTGGTCTCTAACTCCTGAGCTCAAGGGATTCTTCCGCGTCAGGCTCCCAGAGTGCTATAGGCGTGAGCCACTGTGCCCAAGAGTTTTGTGTGTTTAAAGAGGCTTTGCTGAAAGGACCTCCATAAGATCATGCTATCAATATCCTACTTCAAGAGTGGTACTAAGTTCTAAATGTGATTCTCTAGATGTGGTCAAAGAAGGAAAACAATTATCACCTCCTTTATTCTGCCTGTAATACTTCCATTAATAGTGCCTAAAGGTTGAATTGTCTTTTTTGCTGCTCCTCCCTTCATTGCACCACGTGTATTATGTCTGCTGTATTTTGTCAATCCACTGGGCTAGGAACCTTCTTAGAGAGAAGAAAATGAAATGAATATAACACACCTTGCTCTTGGTGGCCCCATGCTGGTGCCAAAAAGACATTGCTTCCTGTCCTAGGTGCTCCTAAGTGTTCCTTTATAGATCTGTTTAAGAAACTTGCCTGAGGCTCTGCACCTGTGGCTCAAGCAGCTAAGGCACCAGCCACATACACTAGAGCTGGCGGGTTCGAATCCAGCCCGAGCCGGCCAAACAACAATGATGGCTGCAACCAAAACATAGCTGGGCGTTGTGGCGGGTGCCTGTAATCCTAGCTACTTGGGAGGCAGAGGCAAGAGAATTGCTTGAGTCCAGGAGTTGGAGGTTGCTGTGAGCTGTGATGCCACGGCACTCTACCCAGGGCGACAGCTTGAGGATCTGTCTCAAAAAAAAAAAAAAAAGAAAAGAAACTTGCCTGAGAGTGACATCATGTTATCTAGTCTGGAACTGGCAAGCTATAACTTCCTTTCCCTTTTGAAAATCAGAACATTTGCCAGTCTCCAGCTTTTTGGCACCTGTTCTGTTCTCCACAGTTCCCTCAAAGATTGCTGATAGTGTTTGGTGATCTTATTTGCAAGCATATCCAGGGCTCTAATTCATCTTGATGGCAGATATGATGGTCTGTTTTGCATTTATTTGGAGTTCCTTTTTCCATTTCAACCTATCAGAAAATTGAAATAGAAATTCAATGATTGACCTTAGCATTTTATTTTTATTACATATGCATATTCATTTTAGGCCATCTTAATTGAAAAGTCTAGAATTTTGAGGAATAATAGCAGATACTGACAATAATCACAGAGGTACATGTACTTACTTATTCATGTATGCATTCATTCAACAAACATTGATCATCTATGTTGTACTTGGTCTTGTGCTGAGTGTTGTGACAGGTGTAAAGTATATGATATGTTCTTTGCTTTCTGTAAGTTTTCTTGGAATATGATGATAAAATAAGAGAAGGAAATAAAAAATTCAAAGCACAAAATCCACCCAAGCACCAGAGTGAGCTTAGTCTTAAATAGAGCATAGCCTACAGTGATTGGAGGACTTCCTCAGGAACGCTCACTGATTTCAATGAGATTAAATGGGGAAAGCAGGGCGGTGCCTGTGGCTCAGTGAGTAGGGCACCGGCCCCATATGCCAGAGGTGGCGATTTCAAACCCAGCCCTGGCCAAAACTGCAAAAAAAAAAAAAAAAAAATGGGGAAAGCAGGCTGGGTTGGGTAACAATGGGGAGTAGTGGGGACTGTGGCCAAGCAAGGAGTTGATCCAGAGAGGGCAGCTTAGCTCTAGCCTGTCATTCCCAGGCAGGACAATGAGCCAGAATGCTGATGTTTCAAGGGAATCTGGAATTTTAAATAAAATCTCCTTGTTTTAAAATATTGAATCAAATTATCAAAACACTATGCTGCCTGTACAAACATGTCAATAGGGTAGGAAAACCCTGGTCTGTTGGGCCACCAGTTTGCAACTTGTGACCTACACCTTGAAGTCCACAAAAGTCCTTGGTGATAGGGCCTCAGCTAGTTTTCCTGTTTCATCTTCAGTCCTTTTCTCTGTGACAGGCCTGTGGCCTTATAACCACAGCAGACCAATCACTTTTTTCTGAATGCTCCATTCCATTTTCAACCTCCAGATCTTTCCCTATTTGTGTTTTTGCTATGCTTAAATGCTCCCCTTGGTCTGCTTAAAATGAAGATCATTCCCCCCCCCACCCCCTAATCCTTCAATGACTGCTCAAACAACACCTTCCACAATGCCTGCCTAACTCTCCTAGGAAGACTCACTGGTTCTCTCACATCTGCAGCTCTATTGCAATTGAAATTTGTCTTGAGGCCCTTGGCCATTAACTCTTGAAGGCAGAAAGACACACAGTCATCTTTGTTTCCTCAGTGTGCTTGGCATGTGGCTGGTTGAGGGATGGGCTTGCAAGTTACTAATAAGCAATTTTAATTTTATAACTAACTCATAGCTCAAACAGTTATTTTCTTTGACATCTGTCTTAGTTGTCTCAGGCCGCTATAACAAAATACTATGGACTGGGTGGCTTTTATTTATTTCTCACAGTTCTGGAGGCTGGGAAGTCCAAGATCAAGGTTCTGGCAAACTCAGTTTCAGGTGAGGGCCTGCTCTTGGCTTTCAGGCAGCCACCTTCCTGCTGTGCGCTCACATGGCCTTTCCTCAGTGTGTTCTCCTGGAGAGCACTCTGCTGTCCTCTCCTATAAGGCCACTAATCCCATCATGAGGGTCCCACCCTTACCACATAATCACCTCCCAAAGGTTCCATCTCCAAATGTCATCACTTGGGGGGCAGGGATTTAACATAAGCACCTTTTTGGGAGAAATGCACAGTCCATAATAACATTCATACTTCTTGTTCCATTGAAAGTAGAGGTTTTACTGGCAAAAACGATATCCTTCATGGTTTGTTGAATTTCCTAGTTTGTCCTTGGTTGAGGAGATGTATGGAGGTGAGTGGAGATTTGATGAAGGCGGCTATATCAAGAGCCTTCTCAGTGGGTGTGGGAAGTGGCACTTTACCCCAGGGCTCTCCCAATCTGGGGAAATCTATAGATCTGGGGGTTCATATTGGCCATTTCTGGAGTTTTTACCATCAGAATTTATATATTAAGGGATGACCTTTTTTCCCCCAGAAGCCCGTATCATTTCATCATGAACTGACCATTGTAAACTGTGCTTCAGGCTATACAGAGAGAGGCCATTCATTTTTCCTGAGCTTTTTTGTCTCAGTCATATACTAGAGTATCTCATTTTGTGAATCTGGTAGCTCTGTGAGATAGTTATTATTTTTCTCTTTTTAATAGATTAAAAGCTGAAGTTCAGAGAAATAAAATATTTAATAAAGGGCACTGGATTGCATTGTGAAGAATGGCAGGGCTAGGTTGAAACCAGGGTCTTCCCAACTTCTGGTGGTGCACTCTGGTGTGTGGTGGTTGCCTGGGGAGAGAAGAAAGGAGGGGCGGGGTACCTAGCAGGGTCAAGACTGGCGAGGCCAGGAGGACATGAGGCTAGGCTGCTTTCTGAAACTGAGTCCTTTCCTGCCTAGCCACCAGAAAGGGGTCAGGGTTAACTTCTTAAAGGTGCTGAGTTTGAGAACTTCTGGCCTCATGAAGCACCTAGGAAGCAGTGTCCTGAGCCCGATTTCACTTGGAAACCATCAGTTCCTGACTGCTTGTTGTTTATAAAATGTTATGGCTGATGAGGAGTGGGACTTTGGCTCTGTCCTCTAATTTGTTTAATCATTATGCCCGTTCATGTTTGAGGTTGTGTTCCCTGGGTATATTCTGTGAAATTGGATGTAAAGAAGCACGGGATGAGAAAGCAATAGTTGTGTGCTCAAAAAGGAAGTTCTAGGATAAACCGAGTGAAATGGGTGTCTGTCCCCAGGGCTTCTGGGAATCGTGAATGCGCTCAGTGTGGATCTCTAAGTAGGGGCCATGAGGTTCCCTATACTTACTTGGTCTTGCAGCCCTTTCTCCTGGGAATGTCACAGGACTGTTCTTTGGATTATATTTTGGAACGCGTCAGGTTGCACAGTTGTGGATTGTGTGGGTTCTTTCTCTTTTCGCCTCTTGCCAAGTTCCCTGACTTTTCTACTTTTCTCAGAGGGTGGTCTGAAGAGGGGAAGAGATAAAATAAATGCACATTCGATCCAGCTATGGGACATCAAGTAGTGTTTTGAGGTCGCCTAGAAAACATGGGTTTGCATTTCCCATTACACGGTGCTCCACCGTTGAGTTCCATGCTAATTTGGAAACAGTTCAGCCCCCATCCATATGCGTTGCATGGACCGGTCTGCATGTGACAGTAAAGGGCACGCTGCCCTGGGGTGTGTTCAAGCTGCCTTGAATGGACCTGGCTCTGCGCCTGGGATAGTACAGTCAATGCCAGCTGATAATGGTGCACATGAACTTGGAGAAGTCTATGGCCCCTTGAACTTCAGAGTGAACAGACCTTAGCCACAAACCCAGGTATATGAGAAATAAGTTTTTTTTCTGAGACAGAGTCTCACTATGTCGCCCTGGCATCACAGCTCACAGCAACCTCCAACTCCTGGGCTTAAGCGATTCTCTTGCCCCAGCCTCCCAAGTAGCTAGAACTATAGGAGCCCGCCAACAACGGCTATTTTTTTGTTGTTGTAGTTGTCATTGTTGTTTGGCAGGCCCAGGCTGGGTTTGAACCCACCAGCCCCGGTGTATGTGTCCAGCGCCCTAGCTGCTGAGCTATAGGCGCTGAGCCAAGAAATATGTTTTTAAAAATATTTCTGTGATCCAGTCTCCACTTTGTGTCTCTATTCTGTTGCAGTGACAGGAATAAGTCTAAGTCACTTTGGGATTCCCCTCCCTTTTCCTGCAGGGTTGAGTCTCAAGGTCCAGGGAGACTTCCGCAGCACCAAGGCTGTTGTGGGACAGTCCTTGTGATTTATCATCAGGCTACTGCAGTGACTGCGGGGATACCTTCCTTCCCACTGCGTCTTCAGGGATTGTGCAGGGCTCCTTCTGTGTTCACGTGTCCTCCTGTCCTTGGCTCCTACCTGTGATTTGCAGGCACCTGGGCCCTCTGCTGTCTGTGCTCCAGGCAGGGCCCTAAGGGACCCTGGATGTTTGTCTCAGGCTTCTCTGCCCTGGTGCCTCCCTGGGGCTCTGCCTGGGGAAGGGACCCAGCTCCCCTCTGTTCTCAGATTCTGTGAATCCTTGTGGTGGCTCCCTCAGCATCCTTCCTCCTGGGCTTGTTTGGAGTAGGTGGCAGGGTGCAGATGTTTTTCTTAGAGATCTGTGGTATCTACATACACCTTGCTTTACTGCCTTTCCCCTTTGGTCCAGGAAATCTGTGTGCATGTGCAAACTGTGTGGTGGGGTGGGGAATGGGGGTGGTGTCCTAGCTCTTGGTTATCACCCATTCTCTCAATGCTGTTGTCCATAACCCAAGATGTTCCTCTTCTCCCTGAGAGCAAGGCTTTTGAAAGTCAGAAGCCAGCTGGGCGTTGTGGCGGATGCCTGTAGTCCCAGCTACTCGGGAGGCTGAGGCAAGAGAATTGCCTAAGCCCAGGAGTTGGAGGTTGCTGTAAGCTGTGCGACGCCACAGCACTCTACTGAGGGCGATAAAGTGAGACTCTGTCTCTACAAAAAAAAAAAAGGAAAAGGAAGTCGGAAGCCAAGAATTGACAATTTTTCTATGTTATCCCTGAGGCAGTCAACACCGATTGCCCTCAATGGCTAAAAAGGGACCGAAGGGTCTAAGGGAATAAGGAAGAAAGTGTTCAGTATTTCACAACATTAACCGAAACGAGCTTCCTTCTTCTTCACTTGCTCCAGCCTGGCTTCTTGCACCATCGCCTCTTGCTGGGACCAGGGCAACATCTTCCAAACTCAGGCATTGTTTACCCGCGACTGACCTTTGGTGCAGGACCCTTCTGGGGTGTAGGGGCCTGCCAGGAACGCGCCCCCAACCCCAGTTGTGACAACCCAAAATGTCTCCATACATAGCCAGATGTCCCCTGGGGCAAAATCATCCCCAGTTACCAACCAAGTTCTAACTGGTCTCCTTGCTTCTTCTCTTGTCTCCCTAGCCGAGTCTTCCCCTGGCAGCCAGCAGGAAAATTTAAATCTCATTACCTCGCTTCCCTCCACACAGCCCTCCGGTAGTGTCTTATTACATGAGAATAGAATCCAGGCTCCTCGACTAGGCTTACAGAGCTGGGTTCTGCCTACCCTTCCCCTCCTCGGTCCACTCTCCTCTTGTCATCCTGGTCCAGCCGTGCTGCTCTCTGCTGGTGCCTTGAATTCTCCAAGCTCATACTTGCTTTGGGCCTTTGCACTCAGCTTTTCCCTCTTTTAGGAATGCACGTCTGCTGGATTGCCACTTGGCTGGCTCCCTGGTATTCAGCCCTCGGGTTGCATGCCACCTCCGCACCTGCCAATCTTAAGTAGCTACACGGTAACTCTCCATTGGATCAGCCGCCATGAATTCTCCCCATAGCACTTGTGGCTATATATATATGATATGATATATTTGTGGCCACATATACGTATTTTTTCTTGTTTGTTTGTTTCTTCTCTTCACCAGGATTGAAGCTCAGTAAGAACACGACTTTGGTTTCTCTTGTGCATTTGTGTCTTTCTAGCACCTAGAATAGCTCTTGGTGTTTAAATGGGTGATCACAATTTTTGTTGGGTGAATGAGTGAATGTGGGTGACCTCGTGATGGACTTGGCACATGGAGCACGTAGATTTCATGCTTAGTGGTGTATAATGAAGCAGATACAGGCTTTCCCCAAAGCCTGACTGAGAGGTAATCCAGGAAGATGAAGATTCCAGAGAAGAATCTCTGGAAGGAACCGTTGTATCTATGCAGAGCCCCCCGATGTATGGTTTAGACGAGGAAAGCGAAGTGAGGAGAACAGGTGGCCACTTGCGGGAGAGAATCCAATATATTTTGATAATTGAGGTCCTCGTCTGTATCTGAGCTGGGGACACAAAAATGAGTAAAATAGAGTCCTCACTCCTGTCATTGATGTAGTCATAGTTTTCTAGGAAAGACAGTTATAAAAGTAGATCAGTCCATTATTATATATTATGCGGCAGTGCTGGTGCAGGCACTGTGGAAACTTACAGGGGTGGAAGTTGTACCTTTGCCAAGGAGAGCTGGAGACGTTCTTACAGAAGAAAGGACTTTTGAGTAGGAGTTTGAAGGATAAGCAGAAGCTCTTCAGGTGATAAAAGGCATTGCATGAAGAAAAAGCAGCACGTACAAAGGCGTGGGGTCACAGAAGGGCCTGGGTACTAATGGTGAGAAGTTTGAGGTGGCTAAAGCCTAGAGTAGGTGGAATGCGGTGGGGGATGAGGCTGGACAGGAGGGACCTTGAGGTTCCTTTCTGATCAGCAGACTCTACAAGTCTTTGACCTTGGAGATGGTATGGGTGAGAGCCTTATTTATTTATTAACTCATTTGTTGTGGTAAAATACACATAGCACAGCATTTACGATCTTACCCGTTGTAAGTGTACAGTTCAGTGTCTTTAAATATATTCCAGTGCTGAAACTCTGTCCCTATTAAACAATAACTCCCCATCCCCTCCCCTCCTAGCCCCAGCAACTACCATTCTACTTTCTTTGTTTTTTTGTGTGTGTTGCTCTTGAGACAGAGGCCCACCCTATGCTCTGAGCAGAGTACAATGGCCTTATAGCTCACGGCAACCTCAGACTCGGGCTGTGGGCATCCCACTGCCTTAGCCTCTGGGAGCTGCTGGGATTACAGGCGCCCGCCGCAGCACCTGGCTGCGTTTTTCATTTTTTTAGAGTTAGGGTCTCACTCTCGCTCAGGCAAGTCTCGAACTCCTGAGCTCAAGCAGTTCCGCCTTCTCAACCTCCCTCAGTGCTGGGATTACAGGTGTCAGCCACTGCACTGGCCACTGTTCTATTTTCTGTCTCTGAGTTTAACTACTCTAAGCATCCCATACAAGTGAAGTCACTTAGTATTTGTCCTTTTGTGACTTGTTTATTTCACTTAGTATAATGTACTCAAGATTCTGGCTATAGCGTGTGCCAGAATTTCTTTCCTCTCTCTAAGGATGAATAACGTTGCATTGTATGTACTTAGCACGTTTTGCTTTTCCATTTATCCATCCATGGACATTTGTGTTGTTTCCACATTTTAGCCATTGTGAATAATTCTGTTATGAGCCTGGGCATACCAATGTGAGAGTCTTATTTTTTATAACTATTTTTCTGATTATGTATGACATACGTATGTAATTTAACTTATATAATGTAATATAAATGATGTAATATATGCTCATTATTTTAAAAGCTTTGAAGATAATAAGAAAAAAAATAAATAAAACGGGGAGAAAAAGACTCTAGAAACCTCTGCCTGAGGTAGCCACTATAAACATTTTGTATTTCCTTCCAGACTTCGCATCTCAATCAAATTTGTTTTTCTGTTAAAAAAAAAATGGATCGTAGATCTTTAATGCAAAGTTATAAAAATAAAACTGGTAGGCAAATAATCATAGGCCTATAGGCCTAGGGCTTAAAACAGGGTATGGTCTAAAAATAAACAAAATTGTCAAGTAAGAACAGCAGTAAAGCACGACCTCCCACGTCTGTTTTGATGGTCCTTTAGGGAGCAGGATATTGGTTTGATGGATGCTACTCCCTTGTGGCGATTGGCTTATGTTGGCCACTTCTGTCTCAGCTCTTTGCAGATCTGTATTAAACTGGGGAGAACTGAGCTCATTTATCAAGAACTTCCCCTACCCCCACATCTGTCATAGCCACAGTTAGCTAGAATCTCCCCCCCTTCCCACCCCTACGGTCTCACTTCCCTGTTGGTATCCAGGCAGACAGAATGCAGGAAGCATTATTAGGAGAGTATTGTCTGAGGAAAGGATTTATCCTCAGCAGCCCTGACCCTCCCTGCCGGTACCTGCTCCCTGTTACACCATTCCTTCCCTTGTGATTCTCTCTGCCAGCTTCCCGAGCCATCAATGCTACTTTTTGGTTTCCTGATTGCTTATCTGCTACTGACAGTGGTGCTCTAGTACCCCCTTGCCTCTGATTGTTGGTGGAGAGTATTTTCAAAATATGGTTAATGCAGATCGGAAAGTTTTCCAACCATTTGTCAAACAGAAGGGCCTGGATTCCTGTAGTCACTGAGAGGGTTGAGCTTAGTAGGACGAGACAGCCATTAGGGGGACCTTCTATTGCTTACGGTGCCTTAAAAGAAGTCAAAGAAAAAAAGATGACATGAGAGGACTCTTGCCCATGAAACACCTTAGACACCATCAGGGACATGAAAGAGTGGGCGTCATTTCTACGATTAGTTTGTACTTAAGAATGTGAACTGGCTGAGCGACAACTGCTGTTCTCCAACTGCTGTCTCAGTGGGACACTTCTAAGCAGAGTTGGCAAGCATCAGTGTCTTTATTTTGATCGGTGGCCTCTCCAGACAGGATGTCTTGGGTCTCCCAAAGCTTAGCCAGTATGTTTCCTGGGGAAATTGTCTTGGGGAAACTGAGTCAGAACACCAGTCCCTCTGTGGCTTCTGACATCTAATAACTGATTACTCCTTGACCTCTTGATTTGAACCTCTGGACTCCTGACCTTTTGTCTAGTTGTGGTCTTTTGAGTTTATTTGTCCCTTGACCTTCAGCTAACTGAGGGCTCTCCCTCCTTGGCCCCAATCCTCCTGGTTCAAGCCCCACCCGGAGCATATCTGTCTTGCTGGATTTCATACTTGGCATAATATCACCATTGAAACTCTGCTCCAAAAGTGGCAGAGGCCCTGCTGCTCTTTGCTAGAAACACAGAGGAGTGTTATTGGGATTTGTGAAAGAAATGCTGAGAATGTGGTGGTCCAGTTCAGTTAGATTTAGTTTAACAAATATCTATTGAGCTCCTACTGTTAGACTATAATTCTGTGAGGAAGACAAATTATAACTTGGGATAACAGAAGTGTTGAGTGTTATGTAAGAGTTGGTTCTATAGCAAATGGATCTAAAGGGCTGAAAATGCTGTTGGTGATTTTCTGCTATTGATTTGTAAAGCAGAATCATATTGGCGAAACTTATTTCACCATCATTATTTCCCGAGGCCTTTCAGATCTAGACAGAACCATCTTCCATTTAGAGAAGGTCAGAAGTCATCAAAATATTTAAGGGTTTGGGAAGATCAGTGCTTCTAAAAGAAACACGCAATTCTAGGTGTAAAAGGTAAAAAATGGTTCAGGAAAAGGAATTTTATAATAGCTGTATTCAGAATGGTATATACACTTGTGAGATAAGTGCTTTTAAGTTGAAATTAAAGCCAGAGATTGACTGCAGAGGATTGAAGCCCACTTTGTTTGGATAGAATTAAGTAAGAATTAAGGCACTTATAAAATGCAGGTTCCTGGCGCCCACTTTAGTCATAGATGTTGATGAGCCAAAAAAGAAAAAAAGGAATGTGGAAGAAGGACCATACTCTGGATGAAATCGTCCAGAGTTTGAATTGTGGCTCTCCGTGAATCACCTGAGTGACTTTGGATGCAAAGTCATTTCACTTTTCTAAGCTTTGGTTTTCTTATTTGAGAAAAGGAATCTGGGCACAGTGACTCACTCTTGCAATCCTAGCACTCTGGGAGGCTGATGCAGGTGGATTGCTTGAGCTCAGGAGTTTAAGACCAGCCTGAGCAAGAGCAAGGCATGGTCTCTACTAAAAATAGAGAAACTGAGACAAGAGGATCGCTTGAGCCCATGAGTTTGAGGTTGCTGTGAGCTATGATCACACCATGGCACTCTACTGTGGGCAACAGAGTGAGACTCTGTCTCAAAAAAAAAGAGAGAGAGAAAAGGAGGATAATAATAATACCTCACAGCGTGTGTATGTGTGTGTACGAACATGTATGTGAATTAATTGAAATACAAGTCAGAATTTCCAGGGCAGTGCTTGGACACAGTAGCCTTCATTAAATATTGGAAATACTCCTTAAATCAATAAGCGTGGCACCAGTATTTCGATTCCTAGACAGCAAACGCGAGCCTACAGGTGAAGCCATTTGTGGATGCACCTGTTTGGAAAGGACAGTGAAATGGGGCAGCAGTAAAGACATCAGTGAAGGTGGAGTTGCCAGCATGGGTAGCTGGGGAAAGAAAGTTCTAGTAAGTGGTAGGCAGGCCTGGTGCTTTTTTCTCCCATTGTAATGTTTCCAACTACCTGCATCAGAATCACGTGGGAGAGACTGGTATGAAATCTGGATTCTGGGATCTTGCCCCAGATCTATCGAACCAGAATCTCTGGCGGGTGGGCCCCAGGAACCTGCATTTTACAAGTGCCTTAGATTTCATAAACTTGAAGTATTTGGCCCTGGACTGTAGTAAAACTCACTAACTTGGCTGAGACATGAGAACAAGACAAGAGAACATTTAATAATTAAGTTGACTGAGCGAGGGGGAAAACAGCACCCATTTTTGTGTACGTACTAGGATTCCATCTTTAAAAAATGACAAGGAGCGTGTCTTTGTGTATTTGGGTGTGTATAATAAGAGCCTGATCATTCTTACTGATCGGAAATGATGTTTACCCTTGGGAACTGGATGAGGGCAGGATGGTAGGAACAGAGAACAGTGGAGGGGAGATTCATTTATCTTTATAAGTCCCTTCAGTGTTGAATGACTTCTAAAAAGATTGAGAAGATTTCTATTTAAAAAACCCAGCAAGTTGACAATCAGTAAGAACTTGGTTGATAAAATTCCTGCTAATTGCGATGCTCAGTCTCAGCTGAACTTTAAAAGGAAAGAAAGAAAGGAGACACCTGTAAGAGATATTTTAGTTAAGCTTCACTTACTGTGGTGTGCATTATAAATTGTAAGAATGATCGCTGAAATGAAATGTAATATTATCCTGGATTATTCCCCTGTGTAGTGAGGAAAGTGTTTTTCCATCCTTTTTCAAAATTTTGAAGGATGGCTATAGGGGTAGAAAAGTCAAGGCCAACCTTTTATGTATTGGGTTGAAATCAGGGGCCGTCGTGATGCCAGAGTCTGGGATTTAGAACCCTAAGACCTGATTTTTCCATCTCTCGCCTGTCTTTGGAGCAGAGCACATCTCCGTTACGCATCTTAACTTCCTCCTCTGTAAAATGAGGACATTATCTACCTTCAGGGTACTTGCCGTGAGGATCAGACGAGGTGGTGTGTGAGAAAGTAAACTCGAGTGCTGTGGCAATGCTCATTATTTCTATTTTTTGTCTAGCTCCTCCCCTGGTGTGGTGCTATTACAGTGAGGTTGTTTATGTGTCTGTCTCCCTGTGAGCTCATTGAGTGTACAGAGCCCTTGTTTTATTCATTCCTGAATTCTTGTGCTTGGTGCCTGCCACACAGGAGGCATTCAAAGCAAGCTCTGGAATAGCTATCAAGGAGAGAAAAATACACGCAGGGTTCGTTTTAGGCCTATAAAAATATGAAGATAGTCGTTCAGAAAACATGATCTTCCACTTGTATTGAAAGGGATCAAAAAAAAAAAAAAAAAGAAATTCATCCAAGCCAGTCCGCAACAGAAATGATATTGTAGGAGAAAATAAGGAACTTCATTAAGGAAAATTTAATTGCCCAGTGTTCTAAAGAGACAGAGCTGTCTCTCCATCTCCGTGTGGTGGCATTTCCGGGGGGGCTGGGGCAGGAGGAATGAAAAGGAATTATTTAAAGGCAAATCCTGAGACTCCTGGAGAAAAGTCTCCCAAGAAATGGGAATCGCTCTCTCGGATAATCACTTTCACTATTGTTTTCCAGAGCCCCAGAATAAGTCTTCTGTGGGCTCCGCAGACAAAGGCTGTCTTTGGCCTCTACTCCAGACCTTGGCCAATAAACCACAAAGTCTCTTATTTCCCCTGGAAGTGGGATAACTTGCATTTGCTTCACAAAACTGGAAGGATCATCTGGGTTCTGTTTTTGAGGGTCTGTATTACCCCCAAGACCTTGATAATTATCTTCTGAGTGGGGGGTGGGGAGGGCAGGTGGGAAGGCTGGAGCCAAATCAGCAGTATAGCCCAGGGGTAGACTTGAGGTCAGGAAGGAGGGGAGCAGCCTCAGCTCTGGTCCTCTGGCCCCTATCATGTACTGCCCCAAATCTGAATCTGCACTTTCTTCCCCCGTCTCCTGTTTCAGTTCCTTAAGCACAGGCCTGCCCCATAGCACCGTTAGATGGGTTCATAGATGAACGAGTGCTGATTCTTGCACAGAGAGACCATTGTCAGCCTAGGTAAAGTCTCTAGTGACTTTCCAAAAGGCTCTTCCCTGTTCAGCGTTTTAATTGAGTATTTGGATGAGGATGTGAACATGTCCATCCTTTCTGAGAAGGTCAGGAAACCAAGGAAGGCAAGTTTAGTAACTGGGGACATGGCTGTGGGTGCTGAACTGAGCAGGGTTTGCAGCTTAGTTACTTTCAGCTGTGCAGCTTTTGGTAAGTCTTTTCATCCCTTTCAGTCTTGCTAGCCTCATCTGTAAAGTGAAGATAATAATCAAATCTCCAAGGGTTATCTAAGGGGTTCAATGAGATAATGCCTGTAGAACCCTTAGCACAGTGCCTGACACAGCAGACACTATCTGTTAATAACAAATCACAACTATAACAGTAACATTGCAGGCTCTGGAGTCTGTTAGATCTGGGCTGCAATGTCAGCTCTGCCATTTGTTAATTGTGGATGAGTTGTTTTACCTCTCTGAAGCTCAGCTTCCTCCTCTGTGATAGAAAACAATACCTATCTTGGCCATTGCTATAAAGCACTCAGACCAGAAGAGAGATAGTAGATGCTTAATTAACTGTGGTTACCATTCAGAGAAAGAGCAAACCCTGTGGTAGACAGAACAGAAAGAAGAAAGAGCTCAACAGAACAGGATTCTGTTCTGAGAGGATTGACTCCAAAATATGAAGTTTAGGTGGGGTGTGATGGCTCACACCTATAACCCCTGCACTTTCAGAGGTCAACGTGGGAGAATTGCTTGAGCCCAGGAGTTCGAGACCAGCCTGGGCAACATAGCAGACCCTGTTTCTTCGGGGCACGTGCCAGCGTCCCAGCTGCTCAGGAGGCTGAGGTGAGAAGATTGCTTAGGTTCAAGAGTTTGAGATGACAGTGAGATCCTGTCTCAAAAAACCAAAGTGAAGTTTAATAGTATCTTTAAGAGAAAACCCACCAGGTCTTTGAAAGAAAGTAAACTTTTCTGTATCTTAAACTCTGAGAGGAGTTTCTGTCATGAATATGAGGTTCGATGATCAAGTTTGCAAACCCATCCTAGAAAAAGTGCTACATACCTCATGGCTGGATATCACTACGTCTCCTTTAAAGTACTCCTCTTGGTCATCTGGTAGTGATATTCAGCTATGAGGTATGTAGCACTTTTCCTAGAATGAGTTTATGAACTTAATTGTCTTAACTGGTAGCTAGAAGTGTGAGTGGGGTGAGAACAAATTGACCTTTGGTTAGGATGCCTGACTGTAGACCCTGACGCCATCTTGTCTCTCATCCAGGAGGCTCTTGGCTCCTCTCCAAGAGATACCAGAGAGAAACATAGAGGAGGCCACTGCTGGGAAAGGAAGTCTTGTCCCTAAGCTGTGACTAACACCCAGGGCAGAAGTGCAGAATCCTGGTGGGGGGCATGCAGGTCTTCCTCCTAGCTCACACCTGAACCTTAGCCCCATTGCTCCGGGGCTGGTCTGGAGTACATCGAGACCTGTGGGGAGAGCTGGAGTATCTGATCCTTTTCCTGTAGGGACCAACCTAGATAACTGGCCCCACTTCTTTCTCAGACTCTACAAGGCCTAACTGGTCCTAAGGAGAAGAGGGAGAGTCACAAGTCGGGACCCACCCAGACTTAACCTTTGACCTCCTTAGAAGTAGAACCTCTGGGAATTCTGGTCTACAGAGGTAGCCTAGAACCTGGCCAGTCCGTAGTGTCACTTTCTCTTCCAGGGGATGCATTCCTATGCACTTAATCATGATCTTGATTTGGGGAGGAGTAGGCAGAGTTGGCTTTCACCTTGCTGAGGTCACCCATCTCCCTCCCTCTCCAACCTTGTCGATCTTTCTTCTCTTGCTCCCAAGAACTGAACAGCCAAGGCTGTGACTAACTCAGGGTGTGGCCGTCTCCCTCTGCAGAAGCAATCAATGAAGTCCAGCCCGCATCCTCAGCACTGCCCCCCAGAGTGCCGGCTGTGCAGCCAGGATTTAGGAATGCCTCTTTGAGGTCCCTCTCCATCTCCAAATGTTTGAACCATTTCAGGACTCAATAGCAGAAAAGTTCAACTAATTTTTTTCAAACCGAAACTGAGCACCAAACAAGAGGTGGTCTGCAGGTCATTGGCGTATTTTCTTGACATGCACAACTAAATTGGGCAGCTTCATATACATATGTGAATTTCTGACTCTTTAAAGACAAATTTGGCTACATAGGTGCTCATTTCTGTCTAGCAACCAACCTGCCAGTGCTGCCTGGCAGCCCCTGTTGTTAGAGCCCATGTGCTCTTGACCTCCTACTGCTCCTGGCCCAGGACTTCTTGGGTCCCACTGTCCCTTCTCTCACACCCACTGCTTCACCCATTTACCTAAGTTGCCTGGTTTCTGCAGGCGTTTGGGTTTGCCTCTTTTGGACTAGGCCAAGAAGTTGTACTCTAGTCTGTTTCAGATCATGCTCCTCAGACTGTACCGTGTGAACTGCGTGGCAGTGTAATAAACCATTCAATGCATTCAATATCTATGATAGAAAAACGCCTCCAACTTGCCACTGTCCTTTTGAATTTTGTGATGGAGACACCCCTGTCTTTTTTTGTTGTTCTTGTTGAGGCAGGGTTTCTTTCTGTGGCCAGGTTGGACTGCTGTAGTGTCATCAGAGCTCACTGCAACCTCAAAGTCCTGGGCTCAAGTGATCCTCCTATCTCAGGCACCTCCTGAGTAGCTTGCAGACTGATGGCACCACACCTGGCTGATTTTTTTTTTTGGTAGAGACGGGGTCTTGCTATGTTGCTCAGGCTATCTTGAACTCCTGACCTCAAATGATCCTCCTGCCTTAGCCTCACAAATTGCTAGGATCACAGGTATAAACCATTGCATCTAACTCCTGTCATTATTTCAAGTAAAATCTTCTTCACTTCTCCTTAAGGATGAATTTAAAGTTGGAGTCAAGAGCAAGACATTCTCCCCCAAACAGAAGTGCTATTGTTGTGTTTTCCTTTGACTTCCCCTTGAGGGGAATGAATGAAGGAGTCTTCGGGTGTTTTAGGCCAATAAAGACCCAGTGATGTTGTGGATGGTGTCCTTAGTTGCCCTCACAGTAGCCACCGTAATGCATTTTCAGTAGTTAAAAATCCCTCAATGTACATTGATAGGTTTAACTCCAAAGCGCAGTTCACGAAAAGCAATCATGTCCTAACAACGTGGAACAAGGACTTTGCACTGGCCCATGAAGTCAGACAGACCCAGGACAGAAGCCCTGCATTATCATTTACTAATTGCTTGACTTTGGGCAAATCATCTCCCCTATCTATGCCTCGGTTTCTTCCTCCTTCAAAGTGGGCACCTGGTTGGATTCTTGCAAGGATTCAGTGAGCTAATCCATGCTCAGTGCTTACCCAACTCTGGACCACGCCCCACCCTCAGTAAGTACTCACTGTTCTTATTCTTACCCAGATTGTGAATCAATTCAAGAGAGAAATTTAGAACATCCACAGCAGAACAGAAGGCTTGCAGGCAACATTAGATCCACTAGTGTGTTTTGTTTGGTTTTTGCTGCATTTACAAAAATGAATTAATCATTTCCAACATTTAAAAATCAAGAGAGTTAAAAAAAAAAACAAACCAGGACAGTTCACATAAAAATCCAGAATCCTGGTATCTCTTGCAAAATGTGAAAATCTAGAAATACTGGGCCTTCATTCTTAAAGGCAAAAATTGGCTGTCCCCTTCTGGTGGGGTGGGTCTGGTTTGTGCCAGTGCCACCTCTTCCCCCATCCCCACCCGGCCTCCTTCACTCATTTCTGAGGCCTGCTCAGCTTCTGTGGGCATTTGAATTTTTTGATCTGGAGGAATGGATCAACCTTCAGTCAACCCTCCATAAATATTTTCTCCTGCAGACGGGCTTTGGAGAAGGTAAACAGCAGCTTGTACTCCCTGGCAGGTGCCATAGTGCCATCTGTGTTATCGATGAAATGCACAGCCGTTGGCTTCAAAAGTCTTTAGGGCAGAAGATAGGTCATGGTCCTTTTAAAAGAATCTGGGAAATTAACAAAGATTTGTACCTGTGAACGATGGCTGCCTCATCACATGTGTAGGTGGGCTGAAACTTAATGAGGAAAAAGCCTTGTCCTTGTATCTGAAAACCCAGCTGGCCGAGCGCAGATTGGGGAGAGATGTGCTTAGCAGCAGCACTTGTGAAAAAGATTTAAGGTTCTCTTTGACAAGGAGTTTTGGTGTGAGTCACCGCAAGGCAGCTGCCAAAAAACCTAATCTGATTTTGGGCTGCGTTTATAGAAGTCTAGAGTCTGGAAGACCTTTCTAACAATTAGAGCTGTCTTGAAACAGGCAGGCAGCCTCAGGAAGCCTTGGTCTCCCGGGTGTAGGAGGAGGTGCTCCAGGCTGGGTGGTGGGCCCCTGGAAAAATCGTCAGAGCAGGGACGTAGGCATCAGAGGCAGATTTGTTCTAGGTGACATAAAAGGTCTCTGCCAACCCTGAGAGTCTCTGCTTTTTGTAGCCCAGTAGAGGACAATAATGTCCATAACGATAGCAAAACACACGCTTGCTTTCTGCTAGAGGAGAGCAGGACTCCTTGAAGAGGTTCAAAATGGAAATGTGAACTCTCAGTTCCTACCAAGTACCTTGGGCAACAGATGCCACTGCCCCTACCCTACCCCAATCCCCTGCTTTATTTCTCAGAGATGGGGGAAGGGTCTGTTCTGCACATTACTGGTAACTTTTTTATGCAGAGCTTGCAGACGGATGGCACGCAGGCCAAACGCAGCCCTCAGATGTGTTTTATTTGGCTTGTACTGTGTCTTTTAAAAATGTGAATTAGATGCCAACATGTAAAAGTGAGTTGATTTCACACACATCTGGATTTCCAGCACCTCTTAAAGAAGTCGGAAGGTCTGGTAGCACCGGGCGGTGTTCCCACGTGGTGGCATCGGCTGGAGGTGAACCCAGTCACCCTTCTGTGACACGGACCGAGCTCCCACTCAGCCCTGGCCCTCAGCCCCGCCATCTCCTGCCTGCCTCGCCTGCTCATTGCCCACGTGTCCCACCCTTGCAGGCATCAGAGTTTGTGACTTCTGGTGGCATGGTTTGTTTTTGAGGCCCTGCACTGTGTCAAGCATCCTTAAGGTGCCATTGTGGGACTTCACGTGGTCAAGAGAGGTTTGGGCAACTGGAGTCCATGGGCGAGAGGGTGGTGGGAGGGGAGGGGTTTGGGGGAAGCAGAGGGAGCAGGGGAACCTTTGTAGCTCCTCTTAGAAAGTACTGTGGCTCACACATAGCCCACAACTCTTTCATCTCGGCGGACACCCCCTCGGTTTTTTGAATGGCTCCGAGGCCTCCAGTGGTTTCCCTTACGGTGACCCAGATCTTCATCTTGCTGGGTGGCTGCAGACACTGGGCTCCTCTCTTGTTGGCTGGCCTGGAGAAAATGGTGTCGTTGGGGTTTCAGGGAGTGCAGAGAGACCAGGTGGGCTTACTGGAGGTGGTTGAGACGGAGCTGCTTTCAGATGGGTGCCAAGTTTCACACGCGGCACCGTCCTCACCGGCTCCAGGCTGAGACCTCTCTGTGCCCTTCCTTGCCCAGCCAGCCACCCCCTCATGGGCCCTCAGGCTTATCCCTTAGGAAGTGCCCTGTTGGTTCCAGTTACGTCTCGTGTAGACGTAGGGTCTTGTTTGTGTCAACGGAATAGCCATCTGGTGGCAATTTTGTGTTTTTACTACAGTTGCCTCAGCATATTCTTTAATTGAGTTATCCTTTGGGTTTTTTTTTTTTTTAATTGAGACAGAGTCTCACTTTGTCACCCATGGTAGAGTGCCGTGGCATCACAGCTCACAATAACCTCCAGCTCTTGGGCTTAGGCGATTCTCTTGCCTCAGCCTCCTGAGTAGCTAGCTGGGACTACAGGCGCCCGCCACAACGCCCGGCTATTTTTTGTTGCAGTTTGGCTGTGGCCGGGTTTGAACCCCCTACCCTTGGTATATGGGGCCGGCGCCCTACTCACTGAGCCGCAGGTACCGCCTTGTCCTTTAGGTTTTATTTCCCTTCCACCTTTCCCTAACCTCTCCTTTCAAAGACTTGCCCTTTCTTAGGGCCGTTCTTCCATAGATGTGAAGCTATTTGTGAATTGTGGCAATTTGGGGTAGGTGTTATCTACCCAAATGGGAATGGCAATGGCAGGGGTGGCCTACAATCACTTGGCATTTGGAAGATGCCATGTCTGGGTGGAGGGAAAAGTTGGGAATCGCCACCTGACCTGCCTGCAGAGGGCTACGTTTGCAGGGTGGAGGATGTGTGGGTGGTGTCCCCATCTGCCCATCTTCCTTTGCACATTCTTCCTTCCACCCGCTTTGTCACGCTCTCCACTCTGTGTTTTGGAAGATATGGTGATGTCCCACTTGTAAATAGCTGGACATCTTGACACATGTGTCTCTGCTGCTTCCTAGTTTGTCCTGACCTGCTAGCCTCTCCTGGGTGCTCCCATAGTTTTGAATTAGAAAGAGACAAGTCTTGTGTCTAAATGAGTAGGTATTCTGAGGGCATAGGGCATAGAATATGCACGTGTGGGATGTAAAGAGGGGTCTACTATTTAGGTGCGGTGGGGAGGAATGTCAGGCCTTCCCTTGTGCGGGAACATCTGTACCTTGCAAAACTCCGTGGTTGGTGACATGGCTTCGCCTGGGGAAACAATCTATCTGGAGCCTGTTTCACTCCTGTGTAGTGTGGGGAGCTAATCAAAACTTCAAGAGAAGTGCCTGTCTTCCGTGCAGAATCAAGATTAATCGATGTTATTTAATGGAAACAAATCGAATCTCACAGCAACCCTTCCCATTAAGCATGCCGTCACATGCTTTTCTATGAAGGCCAGGATGGTTCTTCAGAATCAGCAGGTTCTTGGAAACAGTTGACTCCTTCAAGCCATTTGTATCTGTCCTTGGAGTGGATCATGGGGAATGGAGAGAAAATGCCTTTGGAGCATCTGATAAGTAATTGGGGGGAAGGGGCAATCTTCACATGCCTTGTAGTTTACACAGCACAGTTATATCACATTACACTTGATCTTCGTAACAACCCTGGGATGTAGGTGCAGTTGGGGTGACTATTTTCTCTAATTTACAGATGCACAGCTTCTCTTGACCTTAAAACATTAGTCCCTCAAGATGTCTGTGTTCAAGTAAGTGTAGGAAATACTCTAGTGTGTTTCCTTCTTAGAGATTCCTAGCTCACCTCTCAATATTAAAGGCTCTGATAAGTCCTGCAGAAAAGAAATCTATTTAATCCATTGTTACCTGAACTCATTAACCTAAGCACTATTTTTACTTATTTGTATCTTCTAGATATACTAACTTTTTCTGTAAAGGGCTAGAGAGTAAATATTTTAGGTTTTGTGGGCCGTATGTTCTCTGTTGCAACTACTCAACTCTGCTGTTGTACAAAAACATCCATTGCAGACAATAGAAAAATAAATGGATGTGGCTGTGTTCCAATAACATTTTATTTGCAAAAACAGGCTGGAGGCCAGATTTGACTCAGGGGCTGTAGTTTGTTGACCTCTGTTCTGAAATAAGCATCCTGCTGTACATTATTTTTTACAAAACGCTGCTTTAAATGTCCAGCTCATCCTGGACTGTACTCGCAGCCTCCAGAACAGCTGATGTGGTGGCAATGCCTTGTTAATGTGGCTCAGAGGTTGAATGCTCAAGGTACATGCCTGCTAAGTGCTGTCACAGACACGTCATCTAGGCTGTTGACTATAAATTCTATTTCTTTGCATTGTTCTCTTTTGGAGTGAAAGACTGTTATTTCAAAGCACTTAATGGAAGATGCTAAATAAAAGATTCAATGCTATTTGAATAGAGATCTGTGGTGATGAATCAGGAATATGTTCAATCAATGTGCCAGGATTTACTGAACAACTGACACGTGCCCTTGCTTTAATCAGGACTTTGGATTGCAAGCAACAGAAACCAGCTGAAGCTGGTGGTAGTAAAAATGGAGTGTATTAAAAAGATGCAGGGTGTCCTATAGATAACCCAGGTGAGGAAATGCACTTGGCCCCAGGATGACCTGGGACCAGGAACTAGGGTGGTAGGAGGCCCGGTTTGTTCTGGATATCAATAGATGTATTTTCTCTCGTTTTGCCTTCTCTCTGCATATCTGCTTCATCTTTCCTTCCCAGGACAAGCTATTTCTGATCCTTGGACTGCATAGCAGGTAGATAATGGTTGCCTATAGTACTCAAGTTTATGTTTCAGTCGGAGGTAAACATATGGCAAGACTGAAGACTGCCTCTCACTCATATCTTCTCTCACTTGCTCCTTTTTCTCCTCCCCAACTTCAACGTCATGGGGAAGGGAGTCTGATGGGCTCAGCATAGGTCATCCCTGAATCAGTCACTATGGTCAGTGGGTAGGATCAACTACAGAAGCTTCCCCTGTTGTGGGCCGGCTCCGAGTGGGCGCACAGTCAAGGAGAATCTTTTATCTCCTGAAATTTATAAACTAGTTGGGAAATAAAACAAATGCATAGCAGTGATGGCAATGTCATATGTGTAAGTTGTTTCATCAGACGGTGAAGACAATTATAGTTATCATTAAGAGGCTAATTCGGCTGTGCAGACACTGAATGAAAAAAGAGAGACAGGGGAGCTGGGTGGGCTGACAGCATCAGGAAGGGCTAGCTCTGATGGGCAAGGGGAAGTCCAAGCTGGCAGGTGCATGGCCTAGTCATGGGGACATTCAGGAAGGAGACTCAGGCACTGGGGGCTAAAGTAGATGCTGTGGCCAGTCAGGTGGTACAAGATTGAAAAGATGGGAAACCCCAGGGGTCTGCAGTGGGCCAGAGGGCAGCTGCAGGACTAGCAATGGGAGTGGACTTGCTCTTCCTTCCTCTCGGCCATCCTTTTCCCAGTCCCTCATTCACACTTTGCTGTTGTCTGTCCCTTTGCTCAGGACCTCGCGGCTGATGATTAGCTAATCATGTAGGGAGCCAGTGATTGATGTGGTTTTAGGTGTCACCCCATTTTAGTGATGTTTGCATTGGGACAGACACCTTGAATGACTTGATCTGAAAGCCTGACAGTACTTCGGATTTTAGGACAAAGACACTAAGCCCAATGTCAAAGGTTCCATCTGTGCTGCTTTGTGGAGAGAAGTCTTGTCTGGAGATACGATGATCAAACAAGATGCCTGCAGTCCAACAGCAAGGGAGCTTGAGCCTTACGCTTGCACACTTTGGGAGCAGCAGATGTTGGGCGATCACGTAACAATCTGGGCAGTGTCTTTAGGGAGGAAAGGGCAGCCAAGGGAGGCACTATCTGAGGGCTGGGTTAGCTTCAGAGAAGGCCCCCTCTTGATGTTTGGAGCCTCTCTTAGAGGTGGATGGAAAATATGCAGGACTTGGAGTCAAGTTGGAAGATCTGGATGTGATTCCTAAAATATTTTTTAATTGATACATAGTAATTGTCTATATTATGGGGTGCGCGTGACATTTTGATATATGCATACAGTGTGTAATGATCTAATCAGGATTAGGATATCGGTCACCTCAAACATTTATCATTGCTTCATATTGTGAGCATTCCAAACTTGGCTTCTAGCTATTTTGATATATACAACATATTACTGTTAACTCTAGTTACCCTTGTCTGCTATCGAAGGTTAGAACTTACTTCTTCTGTTAAGTTCGTATCCATTCACCAACCTCTTTTCATTTCCCTGTCCCACCCTCACACCCTTCCTGGCCCCTGGTTTCTATCATTCTACTCTAGCTCCATGAGATCAAGTATTTTTCAGCTCCCACGTATGAGTGAGGACATACGTTACTTGTCTCTCTGTGCCTGGCTTATTTCCCTTTATTTTATTTTATCTGACTTTTTTGAGACAGAGTCTCCCTCTGTTGCTCTGGGTAGAGTGCCATGGCCTTATAGCTCACAGCAACCTCAACCTCTTGGGCTCAAGTGATCCTCTAACCTCAGCCTCCCAAGTAGCTGGGACTATAAGCACCTGCCACAACACCCAGCTAGTTTTCTATTTTTAGTAGATATGGAGTCTTGCTCTTGCTAAGGCTGGTCTGGAACTCCTGAGCTCAAGCAATCCACCTGCCTCAGCCTCCCAGAGTGCTAGGATTACAGATGTGAGCCACTGCACCTGGCCTTGGTCTGTTTCACTTAACATGACAGCCTCCAATTCCATCTATGTTGCTGCAGAAGACAGACTTTTTCTTTTTTAATGGCTGAATAGCATTCCATTGTGTGGATATGAATTCTCAGTCTTTCACTTCTCACCGTGTGGGTTACTCCATTCCTTTCCTCTGTGAATAGAGGACTGGTGGCATCGTGGTGAGGTGCCTGTCCCTGTCACACGCATTTTAGGTGCTCAGTACTGACAGTTGTATTGGAACCTGTGAACCACAGACTCTGCCCTAACGCAGGAACTCCTGACAGCCACGAAGCTTCCCACTGGAACTTCCTGTAGCAAGGGACTTCCCTCCTCATAAATCAGACCATCCCATTGTTGGAAAGATGTGCCAGAAAGGTCTTCCTTGAATGGAATGGCATGACCCCTCTGTCCTTTGGTACAAACCAGAAGTAAGTCTAAGCTGGCTGACTCATGGTAATGCTTTTGTTGCGTGAAACAGTGTTCATGTATTCCTAAGTCAGGGATGGGAAAGAGTTTTTACGGGATGTGCCAGCTGTGCTGGATTGGCAGTGGTTACGGGAGGGGTGTGAGGAGAAGTAATCTGAGGCTGTGTTCCAGGCGTGGGAAGGAGCATCGTGGCTGCTGTGGGTCTGGGGCAGTGGCGACCGTGTGGGGCACGTGTTCTCTGCACAGAGCGCTCTCATGCTTGGATTCTTCCCTCATGCTTGCTTACTCCCTCACTCTCTGGGCTCTTTTTCTGGCCACACTTCAGCTTAGCTACATTTAAAAAGCCATCTGGCTGTCACCTCTTCCACCTAATTCATTTTGAGGGTGGATTTGACCAATCTGGCCGGGCTGAGGTCTTTCCGACAGCATTGCTTTCTGGGATATCTTCCCAAATAGAGGAGGACCATTTTGAGTCTTCATTCCACTAATAAACCCTCCAAATTACTGATGCCCCCTTAAAATCTGGAGCCCGAGCTAAGCACTGTCTTTCAGAAGTATTTTGGTTGTTTTTTTTTTTTTTTTTTTTTTTTTTTTTTTTTTTTGGAACGTCCCGAAACCAAAACCCCGGGACAGGTGGGGTTGGAAAACAACCCACACCCAACCACAAATCCAGGGGAGCA
>CAUYRH010007014.1:0-25448 GCA_963574655.1 Perodicticus potto
TTTTTTATTGTTGGGGATTCATTGAGGGTACAAGAAACCATGTTACACTAGTTGCATTTGTTGGGTAAAGTCCCTCTTACAATCGAGTTTTGCCCCCAAAAGGTGTGGCACACATCAAGGCCCCAAGACCCCACCCCCCTCGCTCCTTCCCTCTCTCTGCTCTTCCTTTCCCCACCCCTCCCTCATTCTTTCTCTCTCTGTTCTCCCCTTCCCTCAGCCCCACTGTGTCATTAATTGTCCTCATATCAAACTTGAGTACATAGGATTCATGCTTCTCCATTCTTGAGATGCTTTTCTAAGAGTAATGTGTTCCACTTCCATCTAGGTCAATACAGTCTTTTTTCTTTTTTAAGAAACCCCAGTTTTTGCTCTTTAGGTCTTATTTGAATGATACCACGTATATATTAAAGATAATATTTTTTACTCAAAGTCACTGATCATAGATGTTAACCATATCTACAAAAATGCTTTCACAATCAGACCTAGATTAGCATTGATGAACTAACTGGATACTAGAGCCTGGCCAAGTTGACACATATAGAGAACATTACAGCACTTGCTGCCAAATGACCTTCCAGAAAGTCTGAAGCAGCTTCTATTCCCACAAGTCTATAAAAATGTACTTTTCTCAACGTAGTTACCAACATTGTCACTGTTGGCAGCTGTTTCATTTTTGCTAATCTAAGCAGTATTATTTCTTATGGCACGTTATAGTCATGTTAATCTTAAATTTTAAGTGGAAAATGATGGGACAGCAACCAGGTAGCAAAAGCTACCTGTCAGGTATGACATACACTATTCAGGTAATGAGGCCACTAAAAGCCCGACTTCAGCCCTATGCAGTTCAGCCATGTAACAAGAAAGCCACTCGCACCCCCTGAATCTATTAAATTAAAAATAATGAATAGATATGTCATTTAAGTTTAAAATCTAAACTCTCTAGTACAGTATGGCTGGCTCTAATGTAATTTCTTTTATATTTTTAAAGTGATTTTCACAAAACACCTGTGTCTTTTACTTTGCAGAAGAGCAGAGTGAGCACCTCTCTGCTAGAAACAGGAAAACATTCTCTGATTTTAAATGTGACAGTACTGGTCTCTATACCTTACTCATGTCACTACCTCAAACCTCTCTTTCTAGCCTGGGGTACTCAGAGTGGATTTGGAAAAAAAAAAACAGGTGAAAGTAAAAGAACAGTCATCTTTCACCCATTTGTTTTTCTCATGTTCTGGGTTTTCTTATTTGATTTCTGTGTTCATTGTGTGAATTTCCCATGCAAGTTCTTTGCTGAATGTTTTTTATACCTCTGCTCTTAATCTATGGCTTTGCTTTTACGAAAAGAATTTCCTAACTTTATCGTAGTCCATGCCGTTTTGTTTGTTTTGTTTTTTGTATAATTAGTTCCTTTGGGGATCTTTGGAGGTAATCATTGTCTATGGATGGGTGCTGTTTTTCCTTAGTTTCATTTTATATTTAAAAATGGAAATGAGAAATAAGTCACAGTAACCAACTATTTCCACCTGTTCTGTAAGATATTTTGTGACATAGATATTTATTATCTTCCACGACATCCTTTTCTGCTTCTGGGAACAGCATCTCACGCTATCTTGGGGAAAATTATAGGACCCTGCCTATTGGCCACCTGTGTGAGCTGTTGACCCAAACTGGGCTACTGAAACTTTCTGTCTTAGCCACAATATTTGGTCCAAATATGGTCGTATGACCCAAGCTGAGACAATCAGGGAGGTGTCTTTAAAGACTTTAGCAGCTATGGTGCTAGCCAAGTGAGCTTCCAGCACAAGAAAATAAAGCCTGTTGTGAAAGAGAAGAATTGAGGGGCAGAGAAGATTGTGGCAGTATTGTCACTGCCCAAAACTGACTCCATCCTGGCACTTCCTGTGGGTTTGGTTATGTGGAAAGTGAATTCTCAATATTTACTGAGATCCTTTTTTTTTTTTTTTAACTTGGTTAAAGGTCTTGAAATAAGTATGCTTGAAAATGTGGCCCCATAATTATGTAAGTTTGGAACTACTCCTAATCTCATTTTAGAGATTTATAATCTCTGTTAGTATATTAAAGACCATTAGTACTTCATTACTAATCTGAACTAAAAGATTAGTTTATCTTTATTTAAGGTAGTGACTCCAGACTTGGCAACATGAATACTTACATATCGTGCTCTGTTAATATCCCATACAAATCGGGAAATGCTGGACCATGGGCGCAGAAGACCTAACAAATGTAACGTGCTTTGATCCTGGGGCTAGGTTTTAAAAATGTATATGTAAAGTATGTTTTATTTTTATTTGAACAAAACATCTTCTGAGAAAGTAAAAGTGAAAAATTATATTTTGTAAATGTATTACCAACCAGCAAACATTTTTCCTCGATCAGGTTAGCCAATACACCTTCGCTATGTGCAGTTATAGAGAAAAAAAGTCTGAACCACAAGAATTAATGCAGCTTGAAGGATACACTGTGGACTATACAGATCCCCACCCAGGTAATTCTAAATCAAATTACTTTTCCTGCCCGTGCATGTGTTCATGAAATTCTTAGAAATATTCCGTCTGTTCTACATGTCAAACTCTGCACAATTCATAGGGTACATACTATGTGTTTCACTTACATAGAGGGACATGACTTTAGTGGATTTAAATTATGTCTTTTTGAGGGTTTTTATTTTTATCCATAATTCATCATCTTTGTTATTTTAGTCCAAAGATGAAGTCTATAAATGTTACTGTAATAGAACACCTATGTGAGAAATTAATAGCACTTATGTAAACTTCTTTACTGGAGAGCTGGAAAGCAAAAATTACAACAGAAAAAGAGAAAGAAGTAGAAAATGCATGATTATATAGTCTACTAACTCTTCCCCATGACACCTTATTGTATTTCTCTCTCTCTCCATAAATAAAAGGAGTGGTATTAGATACCTACTATCTAAGAATTAGTGAGTAATTGAATGAATATATGAATATTAATGACATTAATGTAGCAAGATGTAAATTTGTACATATTAATAACTTAGAGAATAAAAATTAGTGAATAAAGATTAAGAAATAGAAATCTGTGATCATGTTCACTAGTTGGTCATATGGAATGCCATTTTTGCTTTTACCTACATATTTTTTCTACTATACTCATATATTTTTCCTGGAATAATAAATATATGAACAGATAAAACTTCCTTGTCTGGCATAAAGTATCAGATTTTGCTCTTCATTTTGCTGAGATATGTTTGCACACGTGTTGCAAGGTACAACTGTGCCAGGGACTATTTCCAAAGTGATAGGGAAGTTTAAACCTTTTTATTATTGTTTCCCTTCAAATCTTGGATTTGGGATTTGATCTTCAACTAAAAATCCTTTGAAGCATTGAGCTGCTAATATCAAATTCATTCTTTTCCATGAGGCCCGTTAGTGAATGAGACTGAAATCTACCAGCCCAAAGAATGTTTGATCATGTTTTTCTCACTCCACAGGTCTCCAGGGTGGGCACATGTTCTTCAATGCTGTTAAAGAAGGAGATACGGTAATATTTGCCAGTGATGATGAGCAAGACAGAATATTATGGGTTCAAGCCATGTATAGAGCCACAGGTCAATCATATAAACCGATCCCTGCGATTCAAACTCAGAAGCTGAACTCTAAAGGAGGGACTCTCCAGGCAGATGCTCAGCTTTGTAAGTTTTGTTAAAAAATAATTAGATTATCAATTAATAATCCTAATAAGATATAAAATTGCCTGAGGCAAATTTGTTCACTATTATAGTTTACATCATTAACTGATTCCTAATTAAATAAAAATAGTTCATATTAGTAGTGAGAGAATCAGTTATCTAATTTCACACAAATCGGTAATAAATGATTCATGCCGTTGCCAAACATTGGTATATTTCTCTGGTCCCAAGAGCACATAAGACAGTTCACTAAAACTTCTCAAGGGAAAGTTTATTTTTGTTTACTGTAATTTTAACTTAGGTGTCCTGTAGAAATAGGAAAAGGATTGCAAAATAAAATGTTCATTCATAAGATTCCAGAGTATCAAAATGATGGACCATCACTATTTGAGTTGTTCTTAACCTACAAGAATAATAGAGCTTTTTTCTGTTGTTGAGTGATAAAAAAGAATAAATTATAAAGCCAACTTTATTTTTCCAAACGCCTAAAAAAAAGTCATTTTTGAATGCTGATTTAAATCATTAGAGCTATTTTTTCATCTTAATTTACTGATGATTCAAACATAGCTATAATAATCACTGAACCAAATGTTTTAACTCATTATACTCTTTTGTAAAACTTCTCTGGTTTCACCTGCAACTGTTTATCTTTAAGCTGCAATTGTAGCTTTTTATTCTCCAGATTCTTTTTCAAGGGAATAACATCTTGACATGCATTATTTTTTTCTGGTTTTCATCCGTCAAATAACTACTCTGTCTTCCTTTTATACACCCTTCAGGACCACATCCGGTCACTGGCATCTTAAACAAAAGCACTTAAGCCCAAATAATTAACGGTGGAACAGAAGGTTTTTTCTTTTCTTCATGTTATTTGAGAAACCATAGACCATTTTCATAAGTTATCTTAATAACTTAGATTAGGGGCACATTTTTTAAATTATACTGAAAACTATTTTGGAATATTATGTATTAAAAATTTATTTGGAAGCATCTTATTTATTTCCACTTAAAATTAGTTGTATTATCATCTTCAAAAATAAATTTTAAAAAAGAGCATAGTATGGTCTATATTTCCACTTTTAAAAAAATTTTAACTCTTTTCCTCTTACCCCTGGTAATATACATTGAGTATGGTACAGCAGATAAGAATTTTCATCAGAACCAAGGTTTAAAGACGTATAACTTTATTTTTCTGCAATCAAACTATTTTAAAATTTTCATTTCTAATGTTGCCAAAAAACTTAAACTCATCATTTCAGAGTAACTTAGTGACAGATTTAAAGTCAATCAATTCTACATTCTTTCTCTCCTCTTCTCTTTTTGTTTTATCCAGAGTAAATTAAGTTCCAGAGAGATTGCAGAACACTGATATATCATTGAATGTAGTGTCTAATCCAGGATTGTTCTCTGCCCACAATGGCCTAAGACATAACTTATCTCACTGGTTCCATTAAATGTTTGCTGGTGTGCATTCCCATACCTGGGTACCTGCCGTGACCCCTGGCAAGGAGGGCCATGTAGTCTGCATCCTTCTTGTCTCAAATCCAGACACCTTTGAATCCCTCACATCATGTTTGCTTCACAAATCTTCAGCCATTTCAGACAGAAGGGTAAATCTGTTCTCAGTGACACCATCATCATGGGAGAAGAGTGATTTTTTTTTTTTTCACAATTTAAAGCAAAATTTCTAAACCTCAGCACCATTGACATTTTGGGCCAGATAATTGGACCTTTGTTTGGAGGCAAGGGACAGAGTGCAGGACTGTCCTGTGCACTTTAGGATGTTTAGCAGCAACTCTGGCCTCTGCCAAAAGACCCCACTCCCAAATGTGGCAACCAAAATTATCTCCAGATGTCACCAAAGTCCTAGAGTGCATTGCTGAAGTTGGGGCAGAATCAGCCCCAGTTAAGAACCGCTGAATACAGTGAAACTGTCACTCTCATTCACCTGTGTTCCAGTACTTTTTCTTTACATGTAGGACACAGGGAACGCCCTAGGAGTCTGCTGAGTTCATGGATATCATCCATCTTGCACATAGTGGCAAGAAAAGTTGTTGGACCTGCTAGCCCAGAACATTTAGACCATGGCTAGCCAATGCAGAATCAATGACTGAAAGATGTAAAGAATCAGTTCATTCGGAGAACCTTGTAATCTATTTCTAAAAAAACCTTTCTACTTCAGTATTTGATATCAATTTATTGTGAAGTGAATGTTGGTCAGGCTACATGTGGCAACTAAATTGGTATAACTAAAAAGTCGAACTTTCCGTTACGTTAACAGCAGCTCTCTTGTATTTCAGTCTGCTAGTAAAGTTTTCGATCAAGGCAGATTTTTTTTTCTTTTTTAAAAAATAAAAACAAAAAGCAGAAAGAAAAGAAAAAGAAAGAAACAAAAAACAAAAGAAAGACAAGAAGGAAATAAATTGCTACCTCATCAGAATGAGAATGTTGACCTTGACCTGTCTCAGAGAGATGACCTTGAATTGCTCCAGAGAGCAATTGTAGCCTTAGTGTTTTCCAGAGAGCAATTTTAGTCTTAGTGTTTTTCTGTTTCTTGACTTCCATATTTATTTTTCTTGTGTCCTGATCATATTTTACAAGAAAAACTTTTGTAGTCATGAGTAGAAATTGAGAAAATAAACATAAAAATTAAAATGGCTCGCTATAGCAATGTATGTATTCTTAACCCATTTAAATATACTTTTGTTTCTCACTTCCTTGCTGACCTGTAGCTGGTAAAGGTAAGTATTTTCATTATTTCCTTTTGCTTAAAGGTATTAAAATTTTTGTGGTGATGGATATTTGATGAATGCCATGATTTTGTTTACAGTACTAGTCTCTTACCTACTAGCTAAGTCCAGAATATCTAGATTAGCTAAGCATTTATTTAAAAAAAGTATACTTATTACCAGTGAAAAGTAGAAACAGCCTAATATCTACCATTCATGTAGTCACAAAGGTATTATCATGTAAAAAAAATGGTTAATGAATGTTAAGTAGAAGAAATGCTAAATGATACATGTGGTATTGTTTTCACTATATTAAAAATACCTAATTGAAAAAACCCAAAAGTATAGGTAAAATCATGCCCAACATATTCGTGATGCATAAGTTTAATTGGACGGACAAGTTACCACTTTATTTCCTCTATTTACTGAATTTTTTTTGAAGTTTATATTCTATAACTAAAGAAAAATCTTATTTTTAAAATTAGACATACTGAATATTTAAGAATACTCAAATTAATAAATTTATGAAATATAGCTTATTAGAAGACAGCATTATTTTTAGTATATAAGTAATATGTATTTGTAAATTTCTCTAATAAAGGAATCTATTCTACTTCCCTCCCTTTCTCTTTGACTCTCAGGATACATAGAAATTCTAAGGGCAAAAGAAAGCCAAAGGAGTGGGAATCTTACTGTTAAACAATTTTCCCGCTTCAAATGTGATGTACTGCCTTTGCCAGACAGCCAAACATTCCTTTGGTTAATCTATCTTTTTCTGCTCTATTGAAGTAATGAATGAAAGATTTCCAAAATACTCTGCTCAATTAAGTCACCAGTCTGACTTAAATGACTTTCCTGGAAATTGGATTTTTGCACACTCAGGGGCTGGTTGTGGGCAGTGCCTACCAAATACCCTCCCCCCGACCAGTGGGGTCTCCCAGCTGGCTGATAGTTCTCACAGTGTTTTCTGTGCTATTTTCAAGTCAGTGTTAACCATTTAAATGGATACTGACAGCTAACTTATTCCTTTACCTTGACTTACAACAGCTATTATTCTAATAAAAATTTTTAGGTTCCCCTTAAATGAAGCCTCTATAACTTCTTAAACCTACACTACATAGTAATCATTCTTCACTTGGGTTTTATTCCATCTACTGTTAGCACACCTGGTGGCAATCCCACCTAAAGATGCTCAAGCATGTATCAGATCGTTGCCATAGAAACCCTACCAGTATCCTCAGTTACCATGTCCCACATCTGTAGTTAGTCCATAGGTTAACCATCATAATTTATGTCAGTTTTGCAATATATTATTTAAGCCCATATCTTATTAGTTTCTTTGGATAATATTCTTGCATGGTTTCAGAGGACAAACTGAACTGAAATTTGCCATTGTCCCAGAACACTGGAGTAGTACCATTAATAATTTTCTGTTTAAAACTAGTCACCATAATTTTGTGTTATAATAGACATTAATTGAAGGTAATCTAGGATAACCCAATTTTAAAAGCCTTGGATTTGGTAATGTTATTGACCGAAAGCATGTTTTCCATTTGATCCAGATGCTGTCTCTGTAAAGAGTAATATATATGTCTGGAGAAAACTATAGGGAAATATACTGCTATAAAAATAACAAACTAGATAATATTTTAATGATATCTGGTTTCCTGGTTTACTTTAGTTCTCATGACAGAATTTTAAAGGGAAAGATGGGGGAGGGGAGAGATGTCAGTCAAAGAACACAAAATAGCAGATGAAAGATTCTAGAGCAGTGGTTCTCAACCTTCCTAATGCCGTGACCCTTTAATACAGCTCCTCATGTTGTGGTTACCCCCAATCATAAAATTATTTCCATTGCTATTTCATAACTGTAATTTTGCTACTATTATGAATCGTAATATAAATATCTGATATGCAGGATATATTTAGGTGACCCCTGTGAAAGGGTCATTCGACCCCCAAAGGGGTCCTGACCCACAGATTGAGAACTCCTGGTTTAGAGTCAATAAAATTGTACCATATTGGCAATAGCTATTAAATAAGTAGATTTTAGCTACTCTTATCACAAAAAAAAACTGCACAAGATAGATATTAATTTGCTTCACTATAGTAACCATTTCACTATTTATATGTATCCCATAACATCATGTTCTAAAGCTCAAATATACACTGAAAAAATATTATTAATAAAAAAAATGAGGCTTGGCACCCATAGCTCAGTGAGTAAAGGCACTGGCCACATACACCAAGGGTGGTGGGTTCAAGCCTGGCCTGAGCCTGCTAAACAATGACAAGTGCAGCCAAAAATAGCCAGGCGTTGTGGCAGGCACCTGTAGTCCCAGCTACTTGGGAGGCTGAGGCAAGAGAATTGCTTAAGCGCAAGGATTTGAGGTTGCTGTCAACTGTGACACCACCGCACTCTTCTGAGGGTGACATAGTGAGACTCTGTCTCAAAAAAAAAAAAAAAAAACCAAAAAGAAAAAGAAACTTTTGGCAAAATGTGCTGGTTCTTGCTTATAATCCTAGGACTTTGGGAAGCTGAGGCAGGAAGAACACTTGAGGCCAGGAATTCCAGACAAACCTGAGCAAGTGTAACACTGTCTCTAAAAAAAACAAAAATTAGCTGAGCAAGATGGTGCATAGCTATAGTGTCAGCTACTTGGGAAAATGAGGTAGAAGGATTGCTTGATCACAGGAGTGTGAGGTTACAGTGAGCTGTGATGATGCCATTGCACTTTAGCCCAAGTGCCAGAATGAGACCCTGTCTCAAAAAAAAATAAAAATGAACCATTAAAAAAAATGAATTATACATCTATTTCTCCCCTCCTGGATTTGATGGTATTGTTGTCATGCATTTTACTTTTAAGTGTTTTAAACACTAGCATTTATTGCTGTAGTATTAGTTTCATTTTCAAAAGGTCTAAAGGGCCAACAAACTAAATCCAACTACCTGTTTTTAAAAATTAAGTTTTACTGAAAAAAGGCAAAATCAAAACAAAACAAAAAATCCCAAAAAGATTTCTCACACAGAGAGATCAGAAATGTTGCCCTTTATTTTTATTTTTATTTCTTCTTAAATTCTTAGAAATTCCAGGATGTCCTTACAGTCACCATATATAGATAGGGAAAAGGGGAAATGGTAGCTAATGTATCTTTGTGTTCATTATAAAATTTTACAAAAATATTTACAGAATATTCTCTATGTGTTGGCCACCTGTTTGTAAAATTTTATAACGAACATTTTGTAAATAAAGGTACTTGAGCTACCATTTCCCATTTTCCCTGTCTACGTATGGTGACCTCAGGAGTATGACCTTTGGGACACCCACCTTTGGAGTGGTATACTGATACATAGGAAAGTATTCTGCATAAAATGTTTTTGAATTGTGCTTATCTGACATAGAAGGAAAGAAGCAGAGGTGCTTGGTCTAGACAGTCTATATTTTTTAAAAAGCATAATCCCTAAAAACATATTTCACTTTCATAAAATTATAGTGGAGGGATTTAAGGAATTTTTAAATAAAAATTTTAGTGGGTTTGTTTGCCTGTTAGTTTTTTTCAGTGTCAATATAGACTCTATTTGTGGCTCAAATGGCTGTCATGAATATCATATTTATTGCTAATGGTGATTGCTGAAAAAAATTGTGAGTTTCCACTTACGTGTGTAATTTGGAAAGGCTTGTCGCATTAGTAAATATATGATTTGGAGTTATATTTCATGAGATAAATATTTTGTAAATTCAGAAAATATATGATTTATAGAAATGAACTATAGACTCATTTGTTTTCAGAAACTTACATATTTTATTTAAAGACCGAATGCTCATTGTTTTCTTAAAAAAAGATAATATAGGTTTGGTTTAGTGGTTCATGTCTATAGTCCTGGCACTTGAGGAGTCTGAGATGGAAGGATCACGTGAAGCCAGAAGTTCAAGACCAGCCTGAACAAGAGTGAGACTTCATCTCCACAAAAAATAGAAAATCGAGTGGAATGTGGTTGTGTGCACCTGTAGTCTCAGCTACTTGGGAGGCTGAGGCAGGAGGATCACTTGAGCCCAGGAGTTGGAGATTGCAGTGAGCTATGAAGTTGCCACTGTGCTCCAGCTCAGGAGACAGAATTAAACCCTGTCTTAAAAATAATGCCTTCACTGACTTTTGTAGTAAAAGAAGAATTATGAATCTTTTTCCTCTGAAATTTATTATATATTCTGTAATCAGCACACAAGCCATTAATAGGCATTATTCTTAACTGGTTGTGATAACCTTCTCTGGTGAAGAAATAAGGAGTAAAATTCAGCAGATGTTTTATAAAACTAGTAATTCAATTTCATAAAGGTGATACTAAATTTTTTTTAACTTAGATAAATAGAAAAACGAAGATTCTAAGATAAATTTCTTAAAACACAAAATAAACATCCAATTTTATATGTGCTTTGCATTTTTAAGACTCTGCCTCCTCATTTGATATGATTTCACATTATCATATATTTAACTTTATATTAAAACTGTCTGACAGAAGAAAAAATATGAGAGAAGTTCAATTGTCTCATTTCTCAGTTCAGGAAAAGCAGTTTAGTCTTGTCTTCATCCAATTAATACTGATTTATCACATGAAATGTATTTAATCATTCAGGTAAGTAACTATTAAATGTAGAGGAATACATATGCTATTTCTACATGGTTCATAACCTCATCCATTTCATATCAATACACTGCCATTCATTCCTTACTTGGTACATTCACCTTTTGATGTCTGTCATTGACATGAGATGTACATTAGATTGTGTATCTTTTTTTTTTTAATGTTATTCTGAGGACCCTTCAGCTTGAATTATATAGTTCTTCTATCCACAAATATGGCTGAAAGTTGAACTTGACATGGATCAATATGATCTGGACTAAGTATCTAAATGTGACTGATTATGTTAGCATCATGTCCACAGATCAATATTGAGTTTTATTATGAGCCTGAGTCTATAATTGGATTTAATCAATACACTTTTGTCTCTTTCCCTTTACAATTTTAGGATCATACCATGTAGGTTTTAGAAACTACATTTAGCTTACACTTAGGACTTTGCTCTTCTTATGACGGACCCAAAAGAGATCTATCTATCAATTTTAAGGAACAATGGAGCTTCAGCTCTGCCATTGTGAGAAGAGTCCACTTTTATCTTGATAAATGAGCACTCGTTCAATATGCATTATGTCTCTAACAGAGCTAATGTCATAACACCCAAGCACTCCTTTGGGGTAGTATGTGGCTTTTTCTCTCTATACTTAGTAAATAACTCACATTGAAGACTTTGACAAAACATACCATTAATGAAAGCAATCATAAAAGCTTGCCTTTTGATAAACCCGCAGGGTCTATAGGCGTTGAAAGATGATGCAATCTGTAAAGAACAATAAATTTGGGCCTTTGATTGAAGGGCCATTTGGGACGTTAGGCTTTGCACAAACATGATGCTCCCTTTTTTCTGTCTCTGAAACTTGAAGCTTGAGAGTGCTCATTGCCATTTCTGCATTAAGGTTGGTCCCATTAAAAGCTCCATACAAAAAGAAGACTGGAAATGATCCAGACGGTGCTTGTGTGTTCATTTCTGCTCTAGTTTGCCATTTGGAAAGCAGGCTTCGGGCCATCATTGCTGTTTTCATGAATAGAACTTGGTTCTTTACTAGTCACTTCCATCAGTAAATACACATTTAAAGTACATCGACATTTCTCAAAATTGGAAAACAAGTAGCTTTGAATGAAAATAGAATTTCTCATTCCAAATGATTTATGGATTATTTCTTATTTATTATGCTTCAAAAAATTGCAATTTATGTTAATATGCTGAATTCTTGGCATATTTTCTGTGATAGAAGGTAGTCTTCTGTTATAAGGCAGGAATTTTGTGTTCTTTTTATTTGTTTGTTTTTGAGATGGAGTCTCCTCTGTTGCCCCAGGTTAGAGTGCCGTGGTGTCATCAGAGCTCACTGCAGCCTCAAATTCCTAGGCTTAAGCGATCCTCCTGCCTCACCCTCCCAAATAGCTGGCACTACAAGCGCATGCCCGTACACCCAACTATTTTTTTTTTTGTATTTTCAATAGAGATGGGGTCTTGCTCTTGCTTAGGCTGGTTTCTAACTCCTGGACTCAAGCAATCCTCCCTCCTCAGCTTCCCAGAGTGCTAGGATTACAGCTGTGAGACACCACACCTAGCCTGAATTTTGAGTTCTTCAAAAATTACATTTCTCCATTATTGTACCAGAAAAATAAATGTACTATGCATGCTTTTCCATTTTTATAGATGCAGACCGTTTTCAGAAACATGGTATGGATGAGTTTATTTCTGCTAATCCGTGCAAGCTTGACCACGCCTTCCTTTTTAGAATACTCCAGAGGCAGACTTTGGATCACAGACTGAATGATTCCTATTCTTGCTTGGTGAGTACAAGTCCCTCTAGCTGGTCCTCTCTAGATAGAAGAAATGATGATTTTAGGAAGTGAGAAATTCCTGTTATGAAGTAGCATTTTATTCCCAATTCCTTTAGTAACCCTACTCAGAGTTAGGGATAAAGGATTCCAATTGATTGTTGCCCAATTTGAAAATTATACTCTTGAAGATGGCAGCTGTGCCACTCAAAAGAGAGGAGAATAGACTCAAACGTATGCTAAACTGGGCTTTATCAGTCTCTCTGGAGAAGGAGTGAAAAAAGAAGGCTTTAAATAAGGATTTTAAAAAACTTCTATCACAGCACTTGCTAATAGTTACATAGACATTTTAAGGTTTAGATTCTGCTCCCTGGATCGTGATATCTTGCAATTCCCTCCGTTGTTCTTAGGACAGCCTAACTGTCAGGGGAAAAAAATAAAACAGTGGGATTAGCAGTATGAAAGGGGCTGTGCCTAACAGAGGAAAGATTTAATGTCATTTTGCCATCCATTGATAACTTGACTTTTACAAAAGAGAGAGTGTGAATGAAAGTGAGTAAAATGGTACCTGGTATGTGTTGGAACTGTAGCCAAAATTTGGGATAAAAGTTATAATTTGTATTTAGAAGGGATGCTTGATGCCTCAGAATATGAGTGCTAAACTTAATAGCCTAAGAATTAATTCCATGTCTTTCTAAAGATTTATAGTGTCAATGGCAATCCCCCTGGAATTTTTCCTGCCAGAATATGCCTATTTCTATTACCACTTTAACGACTTCAACACTGAACATAGTACTACCTTGAGTATCCCTTATCTAAAATCAAAATGCTTAGAACCTAAAGTGTTTCAGATTTTGGATTTTTTCAGGGTTAAAATATATACATTATATATATTGGTTGAGCATCTCTAATACAAAAATTCAAAATTTTAAATGCTGCAATGAGGATTTCCTTTGAGTATCATATAGGTGCTCAAGAAGTTTTGCATTATGGAGCCTTTCAGATTTTGGACTGTGGGATTAGGGATACTCAACCTATAACTTGATACAATAAAGTTAACGTTCTCTCTAAAATAAAATTTTGGACAGGATGTGTTCCCAATTCATCAGAGGTCCTTTCAGAAATAAATAAAATAAGTTATTTCCATAACCACACTAACAATTCATTAGTTTATTTATAGATTGTGTATTAAGTAGCTACTCTACCTGTAACTGTATAGTTTAAATCTGACCTAACTCAAACTTTATGTGGAGATTGAAACAAGTTATCACAAAGCCCTGCGATGTCATTCATTCCATGGACAGATATCCATAGAGTAAACATCAGAAAGGGATGGTATCTTCTCGGATTCCATCTAGCCCTAGCTACTTGGGAGGCGGAGGCAGGAGACTCGCTTGAGCCCAGGAATTGGAGGTTGCTGTGAGCTGTGATGCTACGGCACTCTCTCCAGGGTGACAGCTTGAGGCTCTGTCTCAAAAAAAAAAAAGGTGTTAATTATTGAATTATCAAAAAGTATTTTGATTTTGTTGATGACCCCAAGGTAATCTAAGGAGAACACAGTGGTGTCTTCCACTCCGCCTAACAGGGAGTAAGTGTGATGTGACTGAGTGTCCGGAGACGGATGAACAGGGGTGTAAATCGTGCCTCCACAGCTGCTTTGCAAGGTGGTCTCAGACAATTCACTTAGTACCTCTAAACCTTAGTTTATTTCTTTGTGATGAGAAAATCCTAATAATTACCATGCATGATGGTTCTAAGTATTAATGACATAAAATATGCAGTGTATGTAGCCTGGTGCCGGCACCATGACCAGAGACAGTATTCTGGGGGGGAGGGGAGTTCTTCCTCTTTCTCCTTTTCTTTATTGTTTTCTCATCTTTGTCCTATTCTTGCTGTCCTTTTTCTTCTTTTGTGTGATTATTCTGCCCCCTTTTTAAAAAACCTCTCTATTCTCCCTTCTTGTCCTGTAGTATTTTAAATTAAACCATATAAATCTATATAATCCATTGAGAAATGTTGCAAACTCTGCGTCATCCTGTCCTGCAGTGGCAGCCACCCCATGGCCTGCTGCTTCAGAGGGTCTGCATGAACCCACACGCACACGCACACATTGTAACATCTCATTTCAGGGCGATCACAAGCTCCTGATGTAAAACATCGCCTCCGTTACATTGGTAATATCATTTGTTATAGAAAGACAAACAGAATGATGAAGATATCTCAGCTATTTAAGTTCCCAAGTGACACACATATATACCTCTAGCAGACTTACTGACATTTTCTTTGAGTTCACTTTACAAAATGCTTTTGGTAAGTAGGAGATTTCAAATACAGTATCCTCCCTAACATTCTCTTATTAATTGATTTGTAAAAAGAGTGAATTTCTTAGAATCACTCTTTGTGTAGATCCCATGAATAAATTTGACTAATTTTGAATGGCAGTGGAGAAGAGCAAATTGCCCATGGCGTGCAGCAGCAATAAACAGAAAAAAAGCATTAGGTGGCCCGTGTCCTAAATCAGCTTCACAATAGATGACCTGAGCTCTTCTGAAAATATCATGAAATGTACCACTAATAAAATAAATGTCAAAAGATACTTTTGTGCAGCTTCTGCTTCTAATGCCTGAAAGTGCTTACAGACAAGTGAATCTTAATATAGAAAGAAACGGACATTTATCATTTCTTTTCTTTTCTTTCCCCCGCACAGGGTTGGTTTAGTCCTGGCCAAGTCTTTGTGCTGGATGAGTACTGTGCCCGTTACGGTGTGCGAGGCTGTCACCGACATCTCTGCTACCTTACGGAACTGATGGAACATTCAGAAAATGGTGCTGTCATTGACCCTACCCTGCTTCATTACAGCTTTGCATTCTGTGCCTCTCACGTGCACGGCAACAGGTATTTTTACTTGCAAATCCGCAGTGAAATGTATGGGGTTGACTCTGAAGAGAAGGAGAAAAATGTGCTTGGCCATTATCACCTGGTAACAGATTTTAAAGAGCAAACACTTCTTAGAAGGGAAAAAAAAAAAAAACGACCAAGGAAAAATGTACATCAGTATGCTGTTTATTTAGGTGGGCTGCACTTTGGGTTTTTGCTGGTTAAGCCACTTGAGAGAGAGAGAGAGAGAGAGAGAGAGAGAGAGAGAGAGAGAGGTCTGTGAGATTAGAACCTGCCTTTTAATTCTTGTGCACAACCTAGACTTGGCGTCTGCGTGGCTACAAGAATCCCTGTGATTCCTATTGCAGGGTGGACGTGTGCCTGGCTAGGATGTGTGGATACATTTGTACATCTTTTCTTCCGTGGGTATAAACTCTCCCTCAATAAACAAGATAAATAATGGGTTTTATGTAGTGTCTCCTTCCAGCCCCTTCCCTAACTATCCTTTAGGAACAAGTATCCCCTTTTAGCCCTGTCAGCCAGTGACCTCACCTATCACTTCACCTAATGTGGGCCCCGCTACTGTGTACTCCTGGGCTTAAAAACTTGCTCACATCTCTCTCCTTCTCTTTTCTTAATATTGTCCTCAGGGAGCCTTTGTGAGGCCTCCTCCTCTAAAGAGGGTGCCTGTCATCACATCCTTTTGACCTTGCTTTAACCATTACTCATCTCCCCGTCTTTACGCTTCTTCCCACAAAACTCTCTAAGCTTCAGGGAGCCTCACACCACAGGACGGGGGCCAGCTGATTCTGAAGTCACACCCTCTGGGTTCCCATTCACATTTACTAACTACGTGGTACTAGGCAGGTTTCTTAACGTGTGCCTCAGCTTCCCCACCTGTGAGCAAGAATAATAATAATCTCTCTCTCATAAGTCACGCATCACGGTAAAGATGAAGTGCATTAATAAATGTCAAACACTTACCATAGTGCCTGGCACAAGAGTGTTCACAAAACCGTTAGCTGATCGTTGTCTTAGGCCTGGTCATCCCACCCAGCTGCTATTCTGCTCTTTCTTTATCTCCCCAGCCAAACTTCTCGTGCCACTCAGGGTAGCTTGCTTCCTGAACTGGATTTCTAAGGTCCGAACCCAACAGCCTCCTCTCCTGCTTCACCCTCCTCATTCTCCCCTTGTATTTTTTAGTTTTTTTGACCACTCCTTTGCCAGTGATTTCTGTTCCTCCAGATTCCTGAGTACAGTATGGCATTTTTCTCTCTATTCTCAAACTTGATCTCTTCTTTCTGAGAATCTCACTGATCTCAACCTTTTCCACATCTTCCACGGTGACCTCCTGTGTATAGAGAATTCTAACCCAATTATTCCCCCAAACTACAGATCTCTCTTGATAATTGGTGGCTTAAATACATGTATTTTATTAATCTTCATTACATTATTTCCCCCCCCAACCCCCCAGTGGTAAGACAGAATTTATTTACAGAAAAGAATATAGAAAACACCAAAGCTCCTGGTAGAGGGAGAGAATTCACGTGGGGAGAGAGAAGCTCTCTCCGTTCCTCTCCCGGTCTTTCCCTGTCTCCTCCTTTAGGCCTTTAGTCTCAGGGTATATATAGGTGTATGGGTTCTTTGGCCAGGAAACGAATGAATACAGTCCCTTCCGCCGGAGGCAAGGTGAATGAGTGTATCAATGAGATAATTGGTGGCTTAAATGTTGTGCTCAGACTTTTAGTTCTCCGTGTATAAAATGAAATCTATCATCTCACTAAAACTGTTTCTATTCTTGTAGATCCTGACAGACTACCTGACAAAAAAGTAACACTCCTGGCACCAAAAAAAAAGTGTTTGATAATTATTTGATGACTGAATGAGCGAGTGACTTCAATGTTTGTGTTGACATCTCTTCCATTAATGGTGCATTAATATTTCATCATCTTTTTCTTTTACCCCCTAAATCTGGTTTATTGCCAGTGTCAGTATTATACCTCCCTAATACCTCTCAAATTTCTCTCTTTTTCCATTTTCATTTTATCTGGAATGATTCTGGCCTTCATTTTTTTTCATATCTGTACATCTTAATGTATCACTACACTACTTTTTTTCTTTCTACGGTATTCTATCAGACACCTTCAAATTACGGATTAACTTTAACCATGCCCTCTTTTAAAACTACTTCAGTGATTTTCATTTCATTATTAAATAAAAAAATCCAAGCTATAGTAGCAATGTTTTCCCATTATTATCCCATTCTATCTACTCAGTCAGAACTCCACCCAATATTACCCAAGACAACCTGTTTATTCTCCATGGAAAGTTTCTTTTTTCTCCCAGTATCACAAAACTCTTCTCAGAAGACTTCTGTTAACTCATACAAATAATAAAAGCCTTTTATGTCCTATGACTTTTGTCATGTGTATTGTGTGCTAGATACACATGCACATGTGGGCACGCACACACACCTGCTTCTGTTCCACTAGGTCATTTTGAAGTTCAAATCTACTAGTCCTCATTCGTCCGTTATCCTATCCATTACCTTAACACAGTGCTTTGCTTATTGTGGGTACACAGTAAATATTTGTTGAAGTGCCCAGTGCTGCCATTTCTCAGCCCGTAGTAAAATAAGACTGATTCTAATGTCAGTCTATTCAGGCTTTTGCCTTCTTACGTAGCCCAGCATTGCTGAGAAGTTAGGGAAAGTTGCTGATTGTAGTCATTTGTTTTATTACCCCAGTGTAAACTATCTCTACTCAGAAGATCTGGGGTACAGGGGCCAGTGAGGATAACCGACCTTTGATAGCCAATGTCAGGGGCTGTTTCCCTAGAACGTCCTCATACCTCCCCACTCTGTCTTAATTCCTCGTGCCTAGCAGAGGCCCAGAACTGACATTCCAGTGTAAGCAGCACTCGGAAAGGCAAGAGGGTAAGAGGCTGCAGTGAAACAGACCGAACCAAAGAAGATTGTTTAATCAGATTATTGTGGGCATCACCATAGAAAGGTAAAATTAAATTGAGAACATTAAGTGAGAAATTCAGCTGGGGTGCCCTGAAATTTATGTGTTTGAGACACATTGTAATGGAAAGTTACTGAGGCAACTGTAGCTGCTGCCACTGCTTGGGAGGCAGCCTGATTGGAATCTTGAGGTTGCCATAGTTACTTTTATTCTGTAAAACTTTTGTTTTCTTTATAATGATATTCTGTAATGTGTAATTCGAGATAGGTTTATATGTTCATGCATATATTATCTTTCATATTACACATTCATTAAATCCACTTTCCAAAGATTAAGCTACGTATACATTTCAGTATCTCTGGTGGTGTTTAGGATAGAAATTTGCATCAATCTCTGATTCAACATTTAGGTGACATAGCTTAAGAAGATGAAAGGAAGAAAGAAGCCTATGTTTTAGGGAAATGCAAGCCTTCTTTTAGGGTAGAAATTATCCAAGATAAGGTGAAAGTTATGCTGTTTTCTGTAATGTTTACTGATGTCATTCAGAAATGCTGTGCTGCCTCAATGAGAGAATAAAAACTGAGTGACCCCATGTGCACATTGGGTAATAAAACTCACAGAAAGCAAGCAGGTGGGAGGGGAGGGGTAAGTTCCCACCGAATGGGTATAATACACACTGTCCAGATGAGGGGCACACTTACAACTTTGACTCACATTGTACAAAAGCAATTCACATAACTGAAGCATGTGCACCCACATAATATGCCAAAATTAAAAAAAAACCAAGAGGCCCGCAGAGATGACCTTTCTCTCTGCCAGGTGAGTGTAATGGCTACCTGCACACCAGGAAGCGTGCCCTCCCAGGAGCCAAACTGCACTGGCTCCGCCTTTATCCTAGATACCTTCAGAACTCTGAGAAATAAATATCTATTGATAAATCAAAAAAAAAGTGATTAGTAAACTATGCTAAATGATACTAATATTTATTTACTTATGGGCCCACAACTAGATTTCTTTAAAAGTAATCAGTGACCATATATGTGGACCAAAAAGAAAAAAAAAACAAACCAACAAAACAAACAAAAAACACACACACATCATTACCGTAAGGCCTTTAAGGAAAGCCCTGTAAGGGAAAACTATAAGGCCTTCATCTAAGGACTGACTTATTAAAGCCTCCAGCAATAGATAGACATCCTCTGACTCCCCTGAGATTTCATCTTTCTTATCGGTTTAGAAATAGTGTCTCTTAGTCTATCAAATAATTAGTAAATGTTTTCCACCTTGAACTTGTCAATAGAACACCATACAATGAAAATGGAATATTTCAAGATGGAATATTACAGAATATTCCAAATGCCACGTACCTTTGTTCTTGATGTCATACTAGAAGGGAGAGAGGTTGCTGAGGAGAGCACCTAAACAGAATCCTTACGTCATGGGCATTAGTGCTTCCGCTCAGCTTGTCAACCCAGAGATCCTCACTGTCTAGGGTAGAAAAAATGCAGCCTGTAAATGTACCCACTTTCCTCCAGCCCTATAACTTTGGTACAAAATAAGACTTGAGTCAGGCATGGTATGACTTTATGGTACAAAAAAACACCAGGTGCTGAATTTTTTTTCTTCTGTGACTCCCACATATAAAGCCTGTTTTTTTTTTTTTTTTTTTTTTTTGGAGACAGAGTCTTAATTTATAAACCTTGATAGAATGCACTGGCGTCATAGCTCACAGCAACCTCAAACCCTTGGGCTCAAGTGATTCTCTTGCCTCAGACTCCCAAGTAGCTGAGACTACAGCTACTTTGTGCCCCCCCCCACAAAACTTGGCTATATTTTTAGAGACAGGGTCTCATAGTGGCTCAGTCAGGTCTCGAACCTGTGAGCTCAGGCAATCCTCCCACCTCTGCCTCCCAGAGTATTGGGATTACAGGTGTAAGCCATAGCACCAGGCCATATATTCTTATTCCAAGCTTAATTCTTTCACCAAGAGGAATGTAGACAAAGAGGAATCTGCAGCCTTAAAGTGGGACCTGGTTTTCGGAGTGTGCAATTGGTTCAGAGGAACTGTGCTTATCTGAGCTTATCTTGGTGGGGTAGAACTGGGTTACCTGGACACACCATCAGCTAGGCACATTGTAGCTCTGCCTTTAATTGTTTTTTTATCAGCCCAGTCATGATGCTTGAAGTTCATGGGCAAACCCAGAGCTAGTTTTTTCCTGCATGTTAGGATAATGGGTGATTATTTTTCCTTCCAACTTATTTTTTTCTCCTGTAAGTTTCCTCTAATGAACAATATTATTACAAATATTAATATATTCCTGGTTAAATAAGAACAATATGAGCTTAATAAATAGTAAAGAAAGAAAGAATAAAAAGAGGCGAAAGATCTCTTCTTGTATCCCGGCACTGAACTTTGCAAACTGACCCATATTTGACAAATGACTTAACCGTTCTGAAACTGAGAGTTATCATAAATAAAAGAGGGAAATATTAACATGAAGGTACTAGAAAATTATAAAATACTATTATTGGTATTGATTACGTTTTGTTTTTTTGTTTTGCAGTTTATGGCTGGGGCCGGGTTTGAACCAGTATATGGGGCTGGCATCCTACTCCTTTGAGCCACAGGCATCACCCTGGATTACTGTTCTTATTCAAATGTATTTTCCTTTGTCCCGTAGCCCATAAGGATATAAATTGTGAAACAAGGAAAAACATGAAAAACAAGTAGTTAGGAATGTGCCACATGCTAAGTAGAGAAATATTTCAATGTATAAGTAATTATTGTCTTAATTTCTTTGCTAATAGTATATTCAAGTTTTAGCAAACCCCCCCTTGCTGAAAATGTGCTTCTTTGATCCATATCTGTAGCATCTGCTACTTATATAGACTTTTGTTAAGAAATACTGTCAATGTTAAGTCTGACTTTTCTGCACTGTTTCCATGGTCTTTTTTTTTTTCTTTTTACTGATTATTTTTGTATCTGTCAAGACATATACACAGAGAGTCATTTTGCTCATTACCCGAACTACCTCTGTTGTGAATTCAAAAGAAGAAAAGATTTCCTTTTGTTCCCGCGGTGAAGGACAGCAGTGCTGTCTGGATGTGACGTTTTTCAGGGAGTGCGTCCTGTCACACAGCGCTGAGCTCTCTAGGTGTGTTCTTTCTGCACAGATACATCTTCTCTGAATAGCACTTTGAGTGTTTCAGAAATAAAAGACTAGAGTTAAACAGAAAAGGTCTGGCTGGTACTAAGACTGAAGAAGAGAGAGAAAATAAAAAGGAAGAAAGCAAAAATGAGTCAAGGACAGAAAGGGACACATTCCCGCAGGATGGATGACAGCCACACACATCTGTGAGGAACACAAGCACTCACTGAGCCTCGGTGCTCTGAGGACTGGCAGGGAGGAGAAAAGAGACCTCCAGGGACAATGCATCACAGGGCAAAGTTCTAGGCTGATGCCTGTGCTTGTACATCATGGTTTTGTAAGTGGGCTGAGGGTGGAGAAAAGAAAGCAGCGCCTTAAAGGGGCTTTTATGTTCCAGTTTAATGTGAGACATACAGTGTGGTCTCTGACGCATCTGGGATCTCGTGAGGCCGTCCGGAGCTGCTGCCTGCCTGACAAAGGCTGGCCCACATGTGCTCGCTTTCATGTGGGGACAGGGGACAAGAGGACAACATAACTGCAGTTTATATGTGAAGTAAGCCCTGTTTTCTATGGATTCTAGATCCCTTCACAGGGGAGGAGTCAACCTTAGTGGGCATCAATGAAAGCATCATATCACAGTAGCCCCGTCTTCACAGGTGCTAACGATTCACCTTAGAAATCTTACCTCTGATTTTGGAAACAGTGATGCATTTTTTAGTTAAATCATAGATAACTGTAGCAAACAGGGTCATCAGAAATGTTCACTAGCACTTCTTTTTTTTTTTTTTTTTTTTTGAGACAGAGCCTCAAGCTATCACCCTGGGTAGAGTGCCATGGCATCACAGCTCATAGCAACCTCCAATTCCTGGGCTCAAGCGAGTCTCCTGCCTCCGCCTCCCAGGTAGCTGGGACTACAGGCGCCCGCCACAATGCCAGGCCATTTTTTGGTTGCAGCCGTCATTGTTATTTGGCACGCCCAGGCTGGATTCGAACCCGCCAGCTCAGGTGTACGTGGCTGGCGCCTTAGCCCGTTGAGCCACAGGCGCCGAGCCACTAGCACTTCTTAATTCTAGTCTTAGATATATGATTTAGTGAAATAAAGTTTCTTACACATTGTAAACCTGGAGACTCCCTTTGGGGAGAGCAGGCACCAGATCGCCTGTCATAGATGAGGTTATCCTTATGTAACGCGGCCTGACAGATTTCATCCTATAGGTTAAAGCAGTGCTTCTCAACCTTCCTAATGCTGCAGCCCTTTAATACACTTCCTGTGGGTCGTGACCCACACGTTGAGAACCTCTGGCTTGAAGGCACACAGCAGAAGGAATGACTATCAAGGAATATATTTTAAATATGCACTAAAGGATCATTTTTATATTATCAAAAACTGTAGAACAACCCTAAATCTGCCTTAATCAAGTTTTCCCAGCAATAGTTCTCTACCCACCCAACCTTAAGTTCAGTAGTGTAGCAAGCTATTAATACCCTTCAAAATAAAACAAAAAGGAAAGCACAGTGGTAGGGTGAGACTTGGTGCCTTGAAAATAGCACTGAGCTAGGAGTCAAAGCATCTGTGCTCCTGTCCCAGCTCTTCTGCTTATGACTTATTTAACCTGGAGCAGTTGGTCCTAATCCCTCTGAGCCTTTGAGTTGCCCACCTGTTCATTGCATAAGAGCATCGGTGTACCTACTTGACATAGTTCTCAAATACAACTCTGAAACATAGGTCAAATAGAACTATAAAACATTGGTCAAATGAAATCCTGGTAGCACTCTGTAAGTGATAAGATATTGCTTAAATAACAAGTGGTGATTTTTTACATAAAGTGTATTAGGTAAGTGAGCTTTGGGGGATTGTTCTGTGTAACTCTGACAGTGCTCGGGTGAATTTCGAGAGTATCATTGTTCTAACAACACACCGTAGGCAAGTTTTCAACAGGGGGATAAAAATGGAAAAGCACCAAATCAGTGCTTCAGGTAGAAGCTGTGGTGAAGATCTGGGACCTCCCAGCCCTTCACCTCATGTTGCTGAGCAAAAAAAAAAAATTATAGTCCCAGTCGGAGAGTGGCAAAATCTCCTGAATTTTTCTGAAATATTGGATAAAAGAGCCTACTGAAAGTAAGTCACTGAGGAAAAGACAAGACAAAAGGGATTCTTCAGGGTATGTTAGACTAGTTCAGATAAACCAGACACAGAAGCAAGGTATCTTTAGAGCCTTCTCAGTGTTAGAGTAAGGTGTGGAAAACAGTTTTGGATCTTGAGTTAGATTCAGGTAGTTTTCTAACACACTAAGTTTTTCAATAACGTAGTATACAATGCTGTTATGTAGAAACAAAAAAGCTATAGCTATACAGTTTACCATTATTGTTGCCTAGTTTGCCATTTTTAGATCTATGCTGATACAAAATTGGTTTGTTATTTTTCTTTCTTCTACTGTTTCTTTTAGGACTTGGTATCCAGGTTATTGTAGCCATACAAAGTGAAATGAGGAGCTATCCTACAGTATTCTGTGTAGGATTTGAACATCTTAATTTTTTAAGTTTATCAGTAATTCATCTTTTAAATCCTCTGGCTTGGGGAGCTCTCTGTGGAAACACGTTTTACTGTTACACCAGTTTATTTTGCGTTTACAGAACTATTCAGGCTTTCCATTTATTCTTGGGTAAGATGTAGCAAGCTATGAATTTCTATGAAATGATGGATTTCATCTCGGTTTTCAAATCGATTGATATTAAGTTGTTCGGTTTGTTTTCTTTACATTTTTTGCTTTATCTGCAGGTATCTCTCTTTTTGCATTCTATTCTCATTTATTTTTACCTCCTCTCTCTTTTTTCCCTCCAATCCATCTTGCCACCCAAGTTTACCACCTTTCCTAGTCTTTTCAAAGGAGCAACTTTTGGCTTTATTGAACTCTCTATTGTTTCTTTTTAAAATAAATGTTTAATCTTAGAATAATTTTAGATTACAGAACAGTTGCAAAGACAGTACGGAGATTTTCAACATTTCAGTTTCCACTAATGTTATCATCATACATTTCCCTAGAACATTAGTCAAAACTAGAAAACTAACATTGGCATGCTACTGTTAATATCGTTCCCATTCAAATTTCACCAGGTTGATTTTCAGTAATGTCCTTTTTTCTGTTCTGAGATCCCATTCAGGATACCAAATTCCATTTATTGTTCATCATTTTTGACAATTTCTCAATCTTCCCTTGTTGTTCATGTCCTTGACAGTTCTTTTTAATAATAATTTTTTTATTAAATCATAGCTGTGTACATTAATGCAATCATGGGGTACAATGTGCTGGTTTCATATACAATCTGAAATATTTTCATCAAACTGGTTAACATAGCCTTCATGGTATTTTCTTAGTTATTGTGTTAAGACCTTTATATTCTGTATTTAGTAAGTTTCACCTGTACCCTTCTAAGATGCACCGTAGGTGTGATCCCACCAATTACCCTCACGCCAGCCATCTTCCCCCCCTCCCCTCCCTTGCCCCTTTCCTCATATTCTTGTGCTATAATTGGGTTATATCCTTCATATCAATGCTATAAATTAGCTTCATAGTAGGGCTGAGTACATTTTTCTTCCATTCTTGAGATACTTTGCTAAGA
>CAUYRH010007015.1:0-22232 GCA_963574655.1 Perodicticus potto
TGTCTTGTGATTTTTTTGAGGTGAAATTTAAGTTTTTGTGTGAGTAGTACTATTATACCTATCTTGAGTGTCTTGCTTGTACTGTATCACATCATACCTTTGTTTAATTCTTAATAAACTGTTCACTTGTTAAAAAAAAAATTACTAACTTGTGATGGCCAGTTTTATGTATCAGCTCATCCCCAGTTAGTTATTCAATCAGACATGAGTCTAAGGGTTGCTGTGAACGTATTTTGTGGATGTAATTAACAACCACAGTCAATTGACTTTAAGCAAGGGAGACTGCCCTAGAAAACGTGGCCAACAGTCAATCAGCTGGAAAGCCTCAGCCACAGAACCAAGATTTCCCTGAGAAAGAAGTAAGTCTGTCTGTAGACTACTTGCACCTCCTCTGTGTATTTCAGACTTGTCCAGCCAACCTTTGCAATCTTGTAAGCCAATTTGCTGTAATAAATTTCTTGTTAGCTGTATCCTACTTGTTGGGTCTCTAGTTGAACACTGGTGTATGAGTACCGTAAAGCCATTTTAGTAAATTTTTTAAAGAAGAAATCATCCCCTAAAGTCAGTCCTCTAAATAAAATAAATTCCCACTAAAAAAAAAAAAAGAAGAAATCATCAAGTAACATTTTATAATGTAGCATCAAAAATTACATTAAAATAATTGTTTAAATTATAATAGCGTTAATGAATTTAAAGATATTTTTCAACTTTATTATACCACGAATGATAATCAGCATTAAAAACTATTGGATTCATATTTATTTCCCAACTTCCCTGCTCTTCTTTTAAATAATAAATTTTAAGCCCTAACCATAGAACTTGGTGATTTTGATGGGGAAAACAACATCTCTTTATCTTTGAAAATAAGTCTCTTGAAATCTTTTTGTTGGCCTGTGTTAATACTCTGATTTTCTCTGTGGTGAATTAATGATCTTCTTGGAACTTTCCATAAAACAAAAGACCCACAAAGTTTTTTTCTTAATATATAGAAGATCTCATTTTCACTGCTTTAACTTTATTTTCACTGTAAAGTATCTTATTGCTATTACAAGCAAAAATGGATCTTTGATGGATTACTTTTTTTAAACTGGCAATTTTTTTTTTTTTTGAGGCAGAGTGTCTCAACTGGGCTAGAGTGCAGTGGCATCGTCATAGCTCACAGCAACCTCAAACTCTAGGGCTCAAGCAATCATTCTGCTTCAGCCCCACTAGTAGCTGGGACCTCCACAGGCACACCCCACTGCGCCAAGCTAATTTTTCTATTTTAGTAGAGTAGCACCTTGCTCAGGCTCGTCTGGAACTCCTGACCTCAATGGATCCTCCCACCTGAGCCTCCCAGGGTGCTAGGATTACAAGTGTCAGCCACCATGCCCAGCCTTAACTGGCATTGTTAATTCTGTCTTAATAGACTCTGATTTCATTCTCTGTACCATTGCCTAGGGATATTCTAAAATTCTTTAAATGGCTTAATTAAGCAACAAATGTCAATATATTGATAACCTGGTTGTATATGTCTATTTGTAAAATTGTGAGTTAATGTCCTCTTTACAGATCATGTTATTCCTGGTGCTCTTTGCTCATCTGAACAAGTAGTAATACAATTTGTACAATTCTCAATTTCCCATACTTATACGAAGAACAGTGGAATGAAAATCCAAAATGACAGATCTTCCAAAAATCATTTCTATCTCACCTCCTCTTAAATACATGTAATGAAGCTGACAGCGCTCGCCTCCCGTGCCCTCAGTTCTCAGCACTGGCTGTGCAGCACGGCCAGCTGGGGAAGTTTGAGCATGCACACCCATTCTTGCACCCCCTGCCCCCTGATTCAGTAGGTCTGGAGGGGAGCCTTGGCTTGAGAACTTGCTTGCCTTCCTCCCTTACCTGGTCAACCAGTTCACTGATGCTCTTTTTTTTTTTTTAGGCAGAGTCTTAAACTGTTGCCTTGGGTAGAATGCCCTGGCATCATAGCTCATAGCAACCTTAAACTCTTGGGCTTGAACAATCCCCTTGCCTCAGCCTCCCAAGTAGCTACACATGCCTGCCACAAAGCCAGGCTAGTTTTTCTATTTTTAGTAGAGACTGGGTCTCACTCTTGCTTAGGCTGGTCTCCAACTCCTGAGCTCAAGCAATCCACCCACTTTGGGCTCCCACAGTGCTGGGATTATGCTCTGCTCTTAATAGTGCTCTGGAATCACAAAATGTAAACGGAGTTGAAGGTCTGTGGTCTGCCCACTCATTCAGTGCCGGAGAACCCTGACCAGCGACAGCCTCAGGTGGTCCAGCACGCACAAAAACCTCCAGCCACAGCGGATTAACTTCTCAAAACAATCTGCTCTATTTCCAGAGAAGATTGCTAGAAAGTTATTTTTTATAATTTGCAGAGTCTCTCTGAATATTGCATCCACACCTTCCTTTCCAATGCCCAGCTGAGGAGCCCTTCCTGTCATCCTGTCATTTGTCCCCCTCATCTATCCTAGGTTACTAGGGGAAGTCACAAAAAGGGCCCTCCTGGGGTCCGCTCCACACCTGAGTCCCTCTCTGCTGCCTGCCAGCTCTTGTATTCATATTTGTCAGCTGCCTCTTGAGTTCTCCACAGCGGTGGAACCCCAACTTTATATATTCTCAAATTCCACTTTCACCCCCGCACTGTCCCCAAATGCCTTCTCCTCTGTGTGTGTGTCTAGCAGAGTAAGGGCAACTTTGGGGTCTGTCTTTTCCGTCTCTAAATGTCCCTATTTTCACCAGCGCAGACGATGATTTTGATAAGAATCTATTGCAAAGACACGGCCCACGTTTCTCCCAGCTCTTAGCAAATTCGCTTACGTCTGCTCAGACTCTCATGCCTCTTCTGAAACATTTCCCCATCATTTATCTATTCCTTTTTGCCGCTTTACTTTTTCCCTTTGCCTTAAAATCCTACTTAGGTCTCTTATATTAAAAAAAAAAATGAAATTGCATGGCCCCTGTACAAGGATGACACGCAAATTCGTGAAGCGTTCCGTATTTTTTAAAAATAAAAGAGAAAAAAATTTTCAACCCTGATAACCTGACAAGCTACTGTCCCCTCTCCCCTTTCCTTACACAGCATATTTCTAGAAGGAAAGATACATTAACTTCCTTCAAGTCCCCACTCCCCAGGGTATCACGTCTCTACTCTCAACTTCTGGAACCTCGTCACAGAAAGTGACATTTCCCCCCCGTGTGACTTGTGCTTGCCTTGGACTTCAGACCCCTGCCTGCCATGCCCTTTGCCTTACAGCACCTGCCCTCTTCCCAGCGTGTGTCCCAGTGCCCGTGACCCGTGTGCCCTGTCACAGCAGATGCAAGGCCACCCAGACGCTCAGCTCTCTCACCGACCGAGCACAGTGACTCACACAGAGAAGACACACTGCGAATATCTGATGAATAAACATCAACGTTTTAGGAGTCGACCATGTTTTGAGCCACAAAGTGAAAACATATCTGGGTAGCTCCTTTTCAGACCAAGCTGAAGCCAGCTGGGCCTCCCTCCCCTTTCTGAGGACGGCACTTTTAATGACTTGTTCAATCGTATTGTGTGCGTATATACGTACACACCAGTAAGGGGTACGTTCCTGTAAAGGATTCTTAGCAAACATAACGAAACATAACCCCCACCACTGACGGTTTGATGCGAATGTTGTAAGTCATTTCTCCCACGCATTTAGTACCTTCAACAGAAATGCAAACCAAAACTTGCTATAAATAATCCTGATTGAGATCATCAGACACGGGGGCAGGTGACTCCCTATTTTTCTTTCCCTTTGATTCGCATGTCGCCTGGTCCTTGGGAACCGGTTACTCTTCCTTTGATGCTGAGTCCTCCTGAAGGGTGTGTGTCCTTTTCCTCTTTTTCCTAAAGGTATATGCATGTTAAAAATCTTCCCTCTCAGTGGGGAAATTTATAGCAAACACAAAAAATGCTACATCCGTTCATTTTTTCAGAGAAACCCTGAAAGAGTCAAAGCAAGAATATACAGCGAGGCTGAGCAACACCAAGACGATAAATTCTGGGAAAGATAACGACGCAGGAAGATGCAGACCACAATAAAGACACGAGGGCTCAACACGATGGCTCTGTGACAGGAGAGTGGCATAAAATTCATTTTTAACCATGAAATGGCACCTTTGCAGAAGCGCTCATTCAGCGTCAGGCACTGTTGTAAGCACGACGCGTACGTCAACCCTAAGAGGCAGGTGTTTCTCAGTCTCTGGGCGGTGAAAGTGCCCGGGTCACACTGCTTGTGAGTGGTAGATCTGGTATTCAAATTCAGCTCTGTCTCACCTCAAGGCTCCTGTATGTCATTTGTTCAGCAAACACCGATTGAGCGTCACATTTTGTAAATATAACAGGAGCTGACTCTGGCTAAGTCAAGAGAGAAGGTATTAGAAAGATGTGGGACAACTTACAGGATTGGAAAAGGACCTGAAGAATGAGGATCAGCCAAAGAGTAGAGAATAAATGATGATCTTCTCAGAGTCATGGTTAAAATAAACCCTGGTCCGATTTTTTATTAACAGCTCAAGTTGCTGTGCTCAAGGTGCAGTGTTCTGGAATAAAATTTGGTTAGCCAGCTTTACCCAGTAGCTATGCTTGTGGAGAAGAAGGCAGGGCTCCTTCACTATCCAGTTATGGATTAGGCTGGTCCATGAGGGCTCAGAGAGGAGAAGACGTGTGGTCTGGGCCCCACACTGGGACTGCTACAGTGAGGAACCGACAACTGCCCACAAGCAGTTCCGAGCGCTCTCTTAGCAGGACAAGTGGACGCCGGGAAGCCTGGGAGCTGCAAACGCCCTCTACAAACCGGGACCGCACCTTGCTCCAGGGTCCCTCCTGAGTTCCAGGAAAGGGGGAGCAACTTTCAGACCACTAATGTGGAAATAACTGGGTGTTAGTTGTTTTTTAAAAATCTCTTGGCATAATGTCAATAGTTCAGAATGCCATACTACTAAACATTGAGAGAATTGACATTTTAAAATCAAAGGTAGGGTGCCGCCTGTGGCTCAGGCTCAGCGGGTAGGGCACCGGCCCCATAGACTGAGGTTGGTGGGTTCAAACCCGGCCCCGGCCAAACTGCAACAAAAAAAATAGTTGGGTGCTGTGGTGGGCACCTGTAGTCCCAGCTATTCGGGAGGCTGAGGCAAGAGAATCGCCTAAGTCCAAGAGTTGGAGGTTGCTGTGAGCTGTGATGCCACAGCACTCTACTGAGGGTGACAAAGTAAGACTCTGTCTCTAAAAATAATAATCATAATAATAAATAAATAAATAAAATAAAAGGTACACAAAGAAATGTTGGAACTAAAATAAATAGGAAGCTGAAAGAGAAACTGGAATGTGCTGATGTTAAAATATGTTCCTGTAACATTGGGAATAAGTGGGAAATTTAGAGTTAAAATGGCTGGGGTATGAGTTTGTGGGACACTTTCTGGTACACCTCCGTTATAAATACTAGTTAAGAGAAAACGTGTGGGTTCCCCTACCTCCACCCTACAAGCTCTACTGCCCCCCAGGACCCAGCCCACATGTCTTCTCTGATCCTTCCCGAACCAAATCCAGCCAAGTCCATGACTGAACGGTTCTTCTGGTCTCTGCCGGGCACTTGTCATCTCCCAGTGTCCCCTTGGCTTGTCTCTGTCTTTTCCTGTGGGAGTCTGGATCCTCATCTAAGATCCCAGAGTGCTGGAGGCAGGATCTGGGTCTGATCATAACAAATCAGCTGTTGGAATTTTTATGTAACTTTAAAAAACTTAATATTCCTTCCCTTTTCTAGTTCCTCTTCTTCTGTCTAAACCTTGAAAATACGGACCTTAACGAGGGTGTGTCCCTCTTCTTTTATTTTTCCACCTCACAATGTTATGTGTTTTAGTAATTAATTAATGAGATCAATTAATGAGACTGCACGTAGAAGTCCAGGCAAGACTCACACTCAGATATTTTAACTCTGTCTGATGCTCTCCCGCGATCAGCCAGGCCTCCGAGCCAGCGCATCCCTGCAGTGGCCACTGACGTTGACAGCCTTCCTGTGTCACGTGTCCTCCTCAATGACCTCACCCTCCTGTGTGGCTTCCATCATGGTCTTTAGAGGGTCACTTTCCATCTGCCTCCTGCTCGCTCAGCTCCTAAGCCCCAGGCCTGTATTTCCAACTGTTCTGTGAACATCTCAGACTCCACACGTGCCGAATCGAGCTCGTCCTTTGATACAAATCCAGCCCTTGTCTTTACTACAACACTTAATCTCAAGTCAAGCTCTGCTAGATGTGACTTCTGCTTGAGTCTCAGAAACATCTCAGCTGCAGAATCTCCCTCTCATTCGCTCCCCCCCCCAGCTGCCAAGTCCTGACTGAGTCTCTCTGTGCTCCTAACGTCGCATTTTCTGTGCAGCCCCATGACAAACCTTCATTAAAATCTTGACTCAAGGCTCTTTTCACAGGATGGCGCCGAAAGCAAAGAAGGAAGCTCCTGCCCCTCCCAAAGCCAAAGCCAAAGCAAAGGCATTGAAGGCTGAGAAGACAGCCTAAAAGGCATCCACGGCCATAAAAAAAGAAGATCCGTACATCACCCACCTTCTGGCGGCCAAAGACTCTGAAGCAGCCCAGATGTCCTCGGAAGAGCGCCCCCAGGAGAAACAAGCTTGACCACTGTGCCATCATCAAGCTCCCCTGACCACTGAGTCTGCCTTGAAGACAGAAGATGACCACACACTGTGTTCCCTGTGGGCATCAAAGCCAACACGCGCCAGATCAGACAGGCTGTGAAGAGGCTTCATGACATTGATGTGGCCATCGGGCCTGATGGTGAGAAGAAGGCATGGGTTCCACTGGCTCCTGATTACGATGCTTTGGATGTTGCCAACAAAACTGAGATCATCTAAACCAAGTCCAGCTGGCCAATTCTAAATACATAACTTTTCACTGTTAAAAAAAAAAAAAAAATCTCAACTCAAACCCTGCTGGAATGTCCTGACTGCTTCCTCTGATTGTCCCCCACCTCGACCCATCCCCCACATTGTCATCAGAGCTCTTTTCCTGAAACACTGACAAGATTGTGTCAAACCCCGCAGCATCCTACCGCCCACCATATACCAAGACACGTAAACAACCAAGGCCCCCCACCCTCAGACCCTGTGTCACCTCCATATCGCACAGTCCTAGAATATGAGTGTGCCTTCCACCGTCACACAATTAACTGGGCCAAAGCGGCTTCCTTTGTCTTGAGTGGTCTTGCCACCAGGATCTTTCCACTCCTGCATCCCGCAAGACACCTTACAAATTTTACCAGTTCAAATTAATTGTTCCTTTTAGTAGCAATAACTACCTATCCTAGAGAACTGAATATATATGCCAGAACCCTTACACACATTACTGCATTTAATTCTGACACAGCCAAGCAAGTTAGGAATTATAAAGCCTCTACACTCCCTTATCCAAAGCCATGAAGCCAGCTGTGCTTCCAGCTCTGAAGTGTTGTATAGAAAGGTTAATACCGGCTCGGCACCTGTAGTACAGTCATTACGGCGCCAGCCACATACACCAAGGCTGGTGGGTTCCAACCTGGCCTGGGCCAGCTGAACGACAATTGACAAATGCAACAAAAAATAGCTGGGTGCTGTGGCGGGTGCCTGTAGCCCCGGCTGCTTGGGAGGCTGAGGCAAGAGAATTGCTTATGCCCAAGAGTTTGAGGTTGCTGTTAGCTATGACGCCACAGCACTCAAACAAGGGAACATAGCGAGACTGTCTCAAAAAAAGAAAAAAGAAAAGAAAGGTTAATACCGTGGTATGTGGCTCAGTCTCCCCACCTGTGAAATGGGCAGGATGAGGACAAGCACAGCACCTCCCTCACGGGGCTGCTATCTAACAGGCAACGTGTCCCGTTAGACAGGAGCCCGGTGAAACGCCCTTTCAAACGCAGGGTTTGACTGTTGTCCATAATACTGGCTCATGAATAAGACCTTACTAGGAAAATGGCTCTAATGCTCGAGGTGCCTCCTCTGCGTCAGGAAGGGGCTTGATTCCCCGTGTGCAGGCCGTGCTTCTTTTCCTTCTTGCCTCTCCTCCCCTCCGCTCCTCACCCCGCACGCTGCTCAGCACTTCCTTTCACAAGTGCAGCCTCCTGCTGCAGCATCAGAGCTCATTCTTCTGTTTCTTGGCCCATTTAAGCCTTAATTCAAGGTCTTTGTGCTAAACCATCATGCCCTTCTCTCTCCTCACAGTTGGGCCGTCTTTCAGGAATTCAAGGTGAAGGCTGTGGGCACACTTTCTCTCTATTCTTCCATGGATCTGGAGGCAGAAGAGACCAAGAATTTAGTGCAGGAAGGGACCTGGAGATGAGCTAGCGCACATGCCTGGGTTCATTTAATTGCCTAGAACATTCACAGGAACCAAGCAGCAGAGGTAGGGTGGCGTGCGACCGGCTCGAGCTCACAGCTAGTGAGACAACACCGGCTACCTCCAGCCGTCCCCGCTCAGGTCTGTTACTGACACTGTAGATCTGTTTCCTTTCCCTAGAGCTTCACACAAATGGAATCACACAGTATGTATTTTTTGTTCCTGGCTTCTTTCACCTTGCATTCTGCTTCTGAGATTCATCTGCATCATTGCACATATTTTACTGGAAGCCCATGCTGTTTTATTATTGAGGAGTTATTTTATTGTAAAGACGTACCACAATTTACTTAGCCTTTCTGCTGCTGAAGTAAAGTGACTGTGAATATCCTTATAAATGATTTTTTTTTTTTTTTAGAGTCAGAGTCTCACTTTGTTGCCCTCAGTAGAGTGCCCTGGTGTCACAGCTCACAGCAACCTCCAGCTCTTAGGCTTAGACAATTCTCCTGCCTCAGCCTCCTGAGTAGCTGGGACTACAGGCACCTGCCACAACGCCCGGCTTTTATTTTGTTGCAGTTTGGCCAGGGTTGGGTTTGAACCCACCACCCTCGGTATATGGGGCCGGCGCCCTACTCACTGAGCCACAGGCACCGCCCTTTATAAAGAACTTTTTATGAACATATGTTTTTCATTTTTCCTGGGTAAACACTTACGGGCAGATTGGATGGCTCATAAGGTAGGCGTATATTTCTTTTTATGAGAAATTGCCAGGTGCTTCACATCCTCACCCACAATTAAGTTTTGCCAGTCTTTTAAAGTTCCATCTTTGTAATAGGTGTGCAGTTGTATCATGTTGCGATCTGAATTTTCGTTTTCCTGATGAGTACTTTGCCTTTCCCTGATGGATTTTCACGTGTTGGCTGTTCCTTGCACATTCTTCTCTTAGGTGTCTGTTCAAATGTTTCACCCATTTCATTATTTTTTTTCTTAATAATAACTCCTCAGAGATTGTCTGTCAGGTATACATGTGACAAATACTAGATATATTCTTCCAGTCTTTGGCTTGCATTTTTATATTTTAAAAGATGTCATTAGGGCCAAGCATGGTGGCTCACACCTGTAATCCTAGCACTCTGGGAGGCCGAGGTGGTGGATACTTGAGCTCAGGAGTTCTGGGACCAGCCTGAGCCAGAGCGAGATCCCGTCTCTAAAAGTAGCCGGGCGTGTGGCAGGCACCTGCAGTCCCAGCTACTCGGGAGGCTGAGGCGAGAGGGTCACTTGAGCCTAAGAGTTTGAGGTTGCTGTGAGCTATGACGCCACATTACTCTATCCAGGGAGGCAAAGTTAGACTCTGTCTTAAAAAAAAAAAGTCATTAGAAGAGCTAATTTTTAAAAATTTATTGGAATTGAATGTGTCTTTATTTTATAGCTTGTACTCTTCTCCAAACACCAGCAAGTCCCACTGAGGACTTCGCATCTTCTGCTCCGTCTGTCTGGAACTCTCTTCCCCACACATCCCCAGTGGTCACTCCGTCCCTCCTGGCATTGCTGAGACAAGGCCTTGGCCACCCTGTTTCAGGGCCCCCGACACAGTCCCCTGTGCTGTCTTCTCCCTTTCCTGCTCATGGTCCCCATCAGCACTTACCATCTTCTAACACTTTACACACATAATTAACTTGTTTCATTGTCTGTTTTTCCCCCTTAAGCCAAAATGCCAATTTTCTGTTTTGTCTGCCCCTGTTTTCGCAGCATCTGGAACAGTGGGCATTTAATAAAACATTCAAGTGGGCAAATAATGTGTCCAGTACTTTGGAGAAAAAAAATGAGTGGATATCTTCTGTGATCAGGTCAAGTTCTTTCTCTGGGGCAGGAGGATGGCTAAGATGGAGGAGAAATGTTAGCGCCCATTAGGGGAGAGTTAACTATAGAAGTGACAGTTGAGCAGAGCTCTGAAGGATGACCAGGAATTTTCCAGATAGACCAGGTAGGTGGAACAGCGTGTGCAAGGCCAGAATTTTCTTTTTTTCTTTTTTTTTTTTTTGCAAGGCCAGAATTTTCTGCAGAGGGTGGCATGGTCAGAAAATGCTGAAGAGGTGAATATTGCATTAGGAAAGTATGGAGCAAGGAAGAGAATGGGTAGGATGAGAGGTGGGGAGACAGAGCTGGCCTCCAGCCCTGGGGAGGCGCTGTTGGACCCACCTCCTCTCTCCCTCTCGTGCAGCCCTCTTTTCAGTCTAAAAATTATTTTTCCTTTCAGGTGTTCTCAGCTGATACCTTCACTGCCCACACTTCCCTTTAGAAAGAAGAATGCATTCGTGATCCCAGAGTGTGAGATTTAAGGCGGTTAATTATAAAAATATGCATATTTTAAAAGCAAAAAGATGAAAGAATTTATATTTTGACATAGGTTATAAATTTTTACTCAAATCCAAAATACTGAAATAATGGAAACTTCAAAAGAAATGGTGGCTGGTACCTGATCCCGGCCTATTTTACTCTGCAGAAAAGACACTGCCACAGAGGGCTGTGCAAATAGTTGCAAATTTGGAGGTATTAAAAAATGAAAAAATGTCCTTTAAGGGCGGTGCCTGTGGCTCAAAGGAGTAGGGCACCGGCCCCATATGCCAGAGATGGCAGGTTCAAACCCAACCCCAGTCAAAAACTGCAAAAAAAAAAGTCCCTTAAATGTTTTGGCAACTGGCAAACTGTTCAATTGACATTGATTTATATTGTTGTATATTTGAATTGTCAATCAGTAAGGAGCAGGAAATTGTGTGTAGTAAACTGATGATGAACCGTAAGATTGGCTTTCTTTGTTTTTAAGATTATTTTAATTCTCTTTAATTCGATTAGTAAAGTTGAAGGCGTACCTTGTAATTATATTAAAAAGGGACAATGGGCAGAACAATTACACATTCCTTCACTCGACAACTGTGTTCTGACAGTGTTCAATAAGGAAGGCGTGCATTTTTCAGTATATGCGCTGCTGAAACGAGCACGCGGAGTTATTTTTAAGCTGCATTCTTTGCGATATGTCGCAAAAGCCACAAATGCTGTGTCATTTTGACCTGGCAATCCTGTTCCTGGGAACCCCACAGGAATTAATTCCACAGAAGCAAAAATCTAAATGCACAAAGGTTTTTATTATAAGGCTATCTATAACATCTGAAATCTGGGAGCAAGATCACTTTCTCCGACAGGAATGCACGAGGAAGAGCATGCTGCATCAACAAGGGTCTGCCGTGCGCTCGCTGAAATTCAGACTGGGGGTGGCAGAAATGTCAGAAATGGTTTTGCTAAATCTTAAATTTATTGGCAGTGTTTTAAAATGTCATTTACATGGCGATTATAAATATGCAAAAATAGATGGAGGATTCGAAGACAATGGAAACAATAGTTTAGGATGGAAGAAGCAGGTGTTTATTTTACCTCTTATAAAAATGTCTCAAGTTTTGGGCGGTAACTGTGGCCCACATGCTGGAGGTGGTGGGTTCAGACCCAGCCCCGGCCAAAAAAAGAAAAGAGTCTCAAGTTTTGTTTTGCATCAACTTTTTCAATTGCATAATGTAGCTACTTATCATGCAGAATCAATTTACGCCATAAAAACGTATCCACACAGATTATCAAAAAACAAAGGTGGACTTTTAGAGACTTCATCACTAGTGTCCTCTGTGAGATTTCTGCTACAGCTCTCTCCCTAGCGCCATCATTTTTACCAATGCTTTTGGTTTTCGTGTTTTATGTTTTTTTGGTTTTTGAGACAGTCTCACTCTGTTGCCCAGGCTAGAGTGCTGTGGTGTAAGCTTAGCTCACAGCAACCTCAAACTCCAAGGCTCAAGAGGTCCTCCTGCCTCAGCCTCCTGAGTAGCTGGGACTACGGGAACCCTCCACTATGCCCCACCATTTACGAGTCTTTAAAGCATGTGGAGTTGCTTCCAACATTTTACGTTGGACCCCTGCCCCCCAAACCTACCAAACCCAAACTTCTGGAGGTTGGCCGTAGGCATATGGATTTTATTTGTTTTGTGTTGAGTCAAATACACATAGATCATGAATACATTTATGCATATGTGGGGGTACAATGTGTTGATTTTTTTTTTGCAGTTTTTGACCAGGGCCGGGTTTGAACCCACCACTTCCAGTATATGGGGCCGGCACCCTACTCCTTTGAGCCACAGGTGCCACCCAGGCATATGGATTTTTAAATCCACTAGCCCACCCCAGTTAATCCTGAGATGCAGGTAAGTTCAGAACCACTAATGTCATCATGAAAGACAACCGATGGCTTTAAAGACAACTTTTCCAAAATCTGAAACAAAACAAACCAACAAAACCCACTTCATTTTAAAGAAAAAACAAAATTCATAGTCAACATTCAGGTGACTACTTTCAGTTTTGATTACCTGAGATGTAGGAAAACTATGACACCCAAAGCATGTTTGGCGCTGTCCTCGGAGACACCACACTAAAGAAGGTCCTGGGGATGCTGGAGAGTCCCAGGGCTGACCGACAGGCGGTAGGGGCTGGCCTCGCCCCTGGTGACCTGACGCGGGCAGCTAGCTGTGCTCAGGGATTTACCAGAAGGCAAATATTTCTTGGCTCGTTAAATATGTGTATGGTGCTCAAAAGGCTCTAGGGCTCTCAGGACTTTTATTATTTTGATTTCCAGCAACTTTCAGGTGCTGGGTTGCTCCTCTCAGGCTCCTGAAGCTCCACGGCCACCGAGATCAGCAACCCAGAGCCTGCGGGAGGGAGCCTGGGGCGCAAAGCCTGCTGATGGGGCCTGCTTCCCAATCTGTGTTTTTCTTTTTCTTTTTCTTTTTTCTGAGACAGAGTCTCACTTTGTCCTCGTGGGTAGAGCGCTGTGGCATCGCAGCTCACAGCAACCTCAAACTCCTGGGCTCAAGTGATCCTCTTGCCTCAGCCTCCAGAGTAGCTGGGACTGCAGGCACCTGCCATGACATCCTGGCTGTTTTTAGAGATGGGGTCTCGCTCTTGCTCAGGCTGGTCTCGAACTCCTGAGCTCAGGCAATCCACCTGCCTCAGCCTCCCAGAGTGCTGGGATCACAGGCGTGAGCTACCATGCCAGGCCCCAACCTACATTTTTCACCAAAAGGAGCTCCTTGTAATCCGTGAGCTGCTAGCTAGCACCGCCCCCCCTCCCGTCCTCATGGCTGTATAGGTTATCCATTTCACTTTGTAGAAATGAGCCATTGTCACGGAAGATTGAAATTTAAAGGAATTTGGTCCAACATTTTAAGTTGAGAAAACCAAGTCCCAGAGAGTATAAATGACATGCCCCGGGTCACATAACTTGGTGAAGGCAAGCTGACTTCCTGCCTCAAAGGCCACCTTCCCTTCATGACCATGAGGAAATGCAAGCGAGCAGCCCACAGTCTGCAGGGCGGAGCTGTAGGCTGGTCTCACAGCAGAGATGATTGGCAGTGACTCACTTGCACCCTCTTCCCCACCATATGGATCACCATCCTGGTGGGTGACAATAGCTGAGATGTCTGCTGGGACATACGGAAAGCATCACACTGAGGCCCGTGAGGGACAGAACCTTTGGCATTGGCCTTGTAAACTGCCCATGTTCTTAAGACTGGACCATCTTCGAGTGGAAAGGAGAAGTAAGATTCATTTGCCTCCCCAACCTGCTGTAGGTCACAAGTCACCTCTCACCACCCCATGCAAAGTGGCCAGCAAATGTCTCGGCATCCACAGGCTCTGTGCACACCTCATCAAGCACCTGTAAGTTTCCATGTGCAGGAGGTTGTCAATGTGTGAAGGAGATATAGTCCATTTTCCTGGAAAGTATTTAGTATCTGGAACTCTGTGTCCATTTCTGCTAGAGAAAAAATTATAGGATATTACTGTGTAAAAGCCGACTGAGCCCCATATTGGTGGAACTGACCCTGCTGGTTCCAGGAAACCCAATGGCTATGGAGTAAGTTGTGTCCCCTCAAATTCCATTTGTTGAGGTCCTAATCCCCAGTATGATGGTATTTGGAGATGGGGCCTTTGGGAAGTGATTAGGGTTAGATGAGGTCACAAATGTGGAGTCTTTGTGATGTGGGACATCAGAGAGCTTGCTCTCTCTGCCACATGGAGATACATTGAGAAGGAGGCCAGCCACAACCCAGAAGAAGGCCCTCACCAGTGCCAACCACACCGGCACCCTGATTTCAGACTTCTGGGCTCCAGAAGGGTCTGATGATACATTTCTGTTGTTCAAATAACAGTCTATCATGTTTCTTGACGGCATCTGATCAGACTAATATGCTAACTTCCAAGAAGAACACTGATTCTGTGGGTACCAGCATCTGGGGGCCAGGAACATCAGGTGCTCCCAGCCCCAGCTGCCAAATTTCCAGCTGTGGAAAGAGGTCAAGCAGAAAGAGTGCCAGTTCTGGTGCTAGTGCTGGCAACTGTCCACGTGCAAGGCCTCCAGAAATTAGGTGTTTCCCATGTAGACACGAAAGCCAGCTGAACACCCGTGGGCACACTCACTCAGCCAACAAGTGTTCGTGGAGCGACAACTATGTGGCAGGTGATACAGCAGTGACCAGGACACAGGAAATCCTGCCTAGGTGGAAGATAGATGATAAATGAAACAAATAAGCAAAATCAAGTTTCTGCTGGACAGCATTGAGGGCTAAGAAGAAAAGGAAGGCAGCAAGGAGGCTAAGGAATACTCGTGCTGACGTCCTACAGGGAGGTGAGGAGAAGGGTCACTGAGCTGCTGGGGGTCAAGGGAGAAGCTGCCTGCACATGTGTGAGCAAAGGAACATTCCAGAATGACAGGAAGGCAAAGGGGCCCATGGAGTGTTGGAAAAACACCAAAAAGACCAGTGTGGGAAAGAAGAGATAAGACGGGGTGGCACAGAGGGTCCATCGTCCAGAGACCGCCCTGTCCTGTCACCTTCTCCTCCGAGCAGAGCTGGTGCAGGGTCTGCTCCACGTCGCAGGGGGTTTTCCCGGCTGTGGCGTCAGCTGCCCACGGGCAGGCAGCTGTGAAATACCTGCTGGAAGGTTTCCTAAGGCGCTCAAACACATGGCCATGATGGAGTAGCTCAGAACAACAGAAATCCATTCTCACACTTCTGGAGGCCGAGGGTCTGAATCCAGGGGGCTGCAGGGCTGGTCTCCTCCGGGGCCTCTGAGGGAGCGTCTGCTCCACACCTCCTACCCAGCTCTGGTAGAGGCTGGCAGCCCTTGGCTTGTGGTGACATCCTCCAATCTCTGCTTCCATCCCTACAAAGCCTCTTTTCCCACGTGTGCTTTCAGTGCCTCTGTGCCTGAATCTTCTGCTCCTTTCTCATAAAGACACTAGTCACTGGGTTTACGAACCATCCTAATGATACCGGAGTTTCAGGTTCTTCGGCAATTCGAAGAATGAATCAAAGGACCACAGATCAGTGGTAAGACAGGATTTATTCACAGAAATAAATACAAAAACCTACAAAAACCAAAGGTCCTGTCAGAGAGAACCAGGAGGTGAACAAGCTCTCCTGTCCCTCTTCCAGGTCTGTCCCTGGGGTTCTCTGCTCAGGGGTTATATAGTGGCAGGGGGCTGTTTTGCTGGAACTCAATGTTGACTTTTAGGGCTGTGGGTCTTCATCAGTTACAGTCAGCTGTCCCATGAATTCTCAGGCCTTGGAAACTTACATGAAATTGACCAGCCAGAAGTACAAGTGGAGGTGCCAGTGTCTCCCCGCAGTGTCAGGCCCTTCCAGCAAGCTGGTTCCTCACCCCGCAGCAGCATCAACCACCAGGACTAAGGTGGCAGGTCGTGGCGGCACCTGTCCTGCATCAATTCTCCCTCTCTGAGTGGAAACTCTAACTGCTGTTAGGAAAAAGGACAAAGACTCGATCTAACTGTTTCCTGCTGACTCTGGTGATGATAGAAGGGGCAGTTAGGGTTTTTCCCGAGGGAGAGTGATACAGGGGTCCATGATTGAATCAGGTCTTGGACCGGAACCATCTTTATTGTGTGTGGCTTAATGACATTTCTGGAAAATATAAATCTGATTAGTATATTAAAAGGCGAAGGTAGAGCAGTGTCAGGTTAGAAGCACTAATTCAGCAACACTAAAAGAAAATTATAGTAACATTTTTCTTGCTGTTTTCTAAATAATAACCTCAAACTTTCCTTAGGCTCACAAGTGTAGGTAGACTGTGGTTGACTCTCTTCATAGTCTGCTTCTATAGAAGGTGGAGGGTTCCAGGATTTTACTCATGAATGATGTATCCAAGAATCCATTCCCATAACTTTAACAGCTGTAGAAGAAGATAATAGAAAAGGGACCTTCTGGAGGGAAGAGTTTTTGGTCATGACCGTATTTCCAGGAGAAAAAAGCTGTTTAGAGTCAAATGTGAAAATGTAATGGGGTACTAAGGATACAAATGATTGTTCCTGTTTTAGTTAGTATGTTTCTCCCCAAAAGGTGAGCGCGACTTGTAGACATGATTAGGAAAGTATGAGGGAATAGTCAGTTATCCCAATTGCACCTTAAAAGCTGAGTGTAAATTTTGGTAACTGGTATAGTTACAGATTTGGAGGATAAAAGATTAAGGTTAGGGAGGAGTACAGAAAAGGTTGCTCTAGTTTCCAGAGGAAATTCTGTTACCTGGTCTTCCACTGTGAGGCAAACTCAGGGCTCTTATGGGGTGAAGACACAAGCTGGAGCCATGAGAATCTGCCCCGGGCACCCTCAGCTCAGTTTGGTCATGGATGGGATCACTGTCCCTAGAGGCCTTCGCTTCTGGGGACAGGTCATCCTCCAGTGGTCACCCTTATATTCTGGACAGGGACCAGGTGGCTTGCCCAGCCAGTGGTGCTGCTGGGGGAAGTCCTTTCTGAAGTGACCAGCCTGACCACATTGGCACTTGTCCCTAGTACCTCTGGCTTCACCCTGCCCTGCCCTTGAAAGGTGCTTATTTGTCAGCATGTCATTACTAGGGTTGTCATTCTTTTTAGATCCCTTCTCTCTTTTTCCTCCTTTTCTCCTGATCTCGGTTATAAAAGACCATAGTGGCTGTTTTAAGAAGATTCTCCAGGTTATGAACTGGGCCTAGAGCCAATTTCTGGAGTTTTCTTTGAATGTCTGGAGCCGCTTGAGTGATAAATTTGTCTTTTAAAATAATTTGACCCTCTATGGAGTAGGGTGTCAACGGGGTGTGTTTTCTCATTGCCTCCCTAAGTCTCTCAAGAAAGGCTGAGGTTTTGCTCCTGGCAAATAGTAGACAACTTGGCATAATTCACAGGCTTTTTCTTAGACCGACGTAAACCTTCTAGGATACACGTTAGAAAATGTTTATACCACCAGTCACCACCTTTCTTGGGGTCCCATGCAGGATCCTGAAGGGGAACTGCCTGTCTGCCCGTGGGGTATCTGTCCCTGTCCCCAGGAGATATACTGCCATCAGTATGGGACATGAACCACAAATCACCCCACAAATCACCCCACTTCCTAGCTTCATCCAGGACTTCCTTTTTTCATTAAATATTACAGTTTGATCTAGAAGTAACATTGTATCTCTCCAAGAGAGGTCAAAGCTTTGTCCTAACCCTTGGAGACCATCTATGTACTTATCAGGGTCATCAGAAAATTTTCCTAAATCAACTTTAATTTGCTTCAAGTCTGTTAGAGAAAATGGAGTGTATACTCGCGCACTTCCCCTTTCACCTCTCCCAGTCTCAATCAGGGGACACAGAGAAGGATGTGGCTGCCTGCTGGGGGTCCCAGTAGGACCAGAGAAAACTCTTGGGACAGCCTCCCTCCTGGGGTTTTCTGAACACACGGAGGAAGGTGTGGGAGAAGTAGATGGAGGGTTTGAACTAGGTGGTGACGGCGTCTCCCTCGAGAATCCCTGACCTTTGGGGAACTTACTACAGCCAAGAGAGCAGAATCTATCTGACAGGTCTTGCACAGTTGGGGACTGTCCCTGAGGGAAAAGAACACTTGCACATAGGGCACCTCAGACCACTTTTCTTCCTGTTTACCAAAAGTAGCTAACTGAAAATTGGTGTCATAATTAAGGGTACCCTCTGGGGGCCATTGTTCAGCAGTGGAGAGTTGATACTGAGGCCTCAGCCCCTGTGCTTGTCTGGAATTAGCCACTCTTACCAGTGTAGCGCTTCGTGCCCGCTGGTTCTCCTGTGCTTATAACGAGCCGGCAGCACAGCTCTGAGAAATCAGGTATCCCACCCGATGCATATTTTCTGCCCCTTTCTGTCCCTTTCCCCCACTAGCCCCAGAGTAGCAATCAAAGTGGGGATAAGCCCCATCCTGCAGGAAATGGCTGTGCGATGTTCGCACATTTAACTCTATAGAATCTGTACAAGCTTTTTCTAAATTCCCCGCAACAAAAAGAAAAGTAGACTCTCCAGCATGAGCAGGTCTTGGTGTTAAATGCTATGCTTTTCCAACCTCCTCTTTCTTTCCCAAAGTTTACCAAGGCAACAATAATGAAATTTAGTTACAAATCAGGGTTGAGTTGAGAGTCTCTTTGAAACTTGTTGTATCACAATTAGTTGCACTTAGCCGAAGTCCTGGAGAAACCTAGAATTATCTTAAACTTCCCCACACCAGAAGAAATCAAATACCCAGGGTCATTCTCATTGCTCTTCTTTATTTTCAAGACACTGAGCGGTAGCCAAGGTTCAGGGTCATTCCCACCTTGGGGAGTCATCCCGGGCTTCCCTTCACAGGCCTCTGGCTGCCCAGACACGCTGTGGAGGGGAGTCATTTTGCCCTTCGTTTGGGGCTGACTTCTCTTTAACAAGTTCAGCCCTTGCTGTTTAGGGACATAAAAACACCAATGAAAAGTAATATCTCTCAACCTACCTACAACATTCGAAGCCCCCTTAAAACATCTAATACACACTTCTAAAAAAATACCAGAATACCCTTATAAAATTAACTAAATATATAACCAATTCTTACCTACATTCAAACAAAGCATATATACTATCAAGGAGAGGATGAGAACTAGAAGAGGTCTACAGAGATAAATAGAAAAAATTTGGGACCATGGAAGAGAAGAGAAGATAGTAAAAGCTGGAGAGCATGAGTTTTCAAAGGCCTTCCCAAGTCCTGGGGTCAGAACCATTGCTGAGGAACCCAGAGTATCTCAGTGCTACCTCCTTGCTCGGCTCTCGACCAGGGAAAAGGAATAAACAGAGAATAGATTTAAAATTCTCCCAACAGTCCCTTCGCCTCCTTTCTGAAGCCAAGGGGAATTAGAAAGTCTGCTCCCCAACAGCCTCTTGCCCTTGACCTGGAGGTCAGCATCTGCACTGTGCACGTGTACAGGCTGGTGGGCGTGGAATTTATTAATCTCCAGTAGGATAGCTACAGAGAAAAACAGGGTAGAGGTAAGGGGTCCCATTCCTTACCACAGATGTCTTCTTTCCGTCTGCTGTCCCCCTACGGGCCACAAAATATGATACCGGAACTTCGTCTTCTCTTCTGACTGGCTCGCCAAATATGATACCGGAGTTTCAGGCTCTTGGTCTTGGCAATTCGAAGAATGAATTGAAGGACCACAGATCAGTGGTAAGACAGGATTTATTCCCAGAAACAAATACAGAAACTTACCAAAACCAAAGGTGCAGGCAGAGGGAACCCAGGAGGGGAACAAGCTCTTCTGCTCCCTCTTTGAGGCCTCCTTGGGCTCTCTGCTCAGGGGTTATATAGTGGCAGGGGGTTATTTTGCTGGAACTCAATGTTGACTTTTAGGGAGTGGGTCTTTATTACTTATAGTCAGCTGTCCAATGAACTCTCAGGCCTTGGAAACTTACATGAAATTCCCCAAAGGAGAAATCAAGGCGCCATTGTCTCCCCCACACCTGCCCTTCCAGCAAGCTGGTTCCCCCTGCCACAGCAGCATCAACACTGCCAGGGCTAAGGTGGCAGGTCCTGGCGCCACCTGTCCTGCATCACTAATCCAATATGACATCATCTTAACTGACTCCATTTGCAAAGACCCTATTTACAATTTAGGTGATATTGACAGGTTCTGGATGGGCATGAATTTGGGGTAACCCTGTTTAATTCAGTACACACACCTAGCACTAAAATATAGCATTTAAGTTCATAATTTTTTTAAAAAACTAACCTTGTTTTTTCCCCTTTTTCCCCCATAAATTTTATTCTGAAACTTGAAATAGACTTGTTTGTTTTTGAGACAGTTTCGCTTTGTCACCCTTGATAGAGTGCTGTGGTGTCACAGCTCACAGCAACCTCAAACTCTTGAGCTCAAGCGATTCTCTTGCTTCAGCCTCCTGATTAGCTGGACTACAGACACCCACCACAACACCCGGCTATTTTAGGAGACGGGGTCTTGTTCTTGCTCAGCCTGATCTTGAACTCCCGAGTTCAGGTGATCCATCTGCCTGGGCCTTCCAGATTTGCTGGGATTACAGGCATGAGCCACCTCGCCTGGCCTTGGACAGGCTTGTTTTTTAATCACTGTTAAATTTAGGTTCGTTCCTGCAGTTTGTAGGAAGGAAAACACCATGCGAGATGGGATTGGGTGAAAACAAAGTGTAATTAAGAAAGCCGAAGTCCAGGTCCCAGGGGTGAATTGTTTTTTTCAAAGTAACAGTGAATGTATACGAACGTTCAGAAAGAAAACATCCTGTGAAATGTAACTCCAGAAAAATATATAAAAGGAAAACAAAAGAGGGCAGCGCCTGTGGCTCAGTGAGTAGGGTACCGGCCCCAAATACCAAAGGTGGCAGGTTCAATCCGGGCCCCAGCCAAACTGCAACAAAAAATAGCCGGGCGTTGTGGCGGGCGCCTGTAGTCCCAGCTGCTCGGGAGGTTGAGGCAAGAGAATCGCCTAAGCCCAGGAGTTGGAGGTTGCTGTGAGCTGTGACACCACAGCACTCTACCGAGGATGATAAAGTGAGACTCTGTCAAAAGAAAGAAAGGAAGAAAGACAGAGGGAGGGAGGGAGGGAGGGAGAGGAAGGAAGGAAGGAAAGGAAGAAAAGAAAAGAAAGAAAGAAATAAAGAAAAGAAAGAAAGAAAGAAAGAAAGAAAGAAAGATCGTTCTACAAAACTCCATTCTGTCCTGATGATTTCGGCCCCGACCTCAGTGAAGGGCTTCAACTCTGCTAAGGGGTCCAGCGTATTGAGCCTGGGGAGCTCCAGCCTAAAATTAGGGAAAGTTGTTGCCAGTCCTCTGCCAGTGGCTTTTTAAAATGGAACATATCCGTGCTCCATGAAACCAAAGTGTGGGATAAGTTTAATCTCTGCAAATAATAATCATCAAGCCTCAATCCTCCCCTGCCACGTCTCTTCCCCAGACTCACCCCTCGGCTGCTCCTGTCTGTGGCACCTTCCAAGTAGGGTTCACCGAAGTCCAGGAAGAAATCCCCTGAGAGCAGGTCCCCAGGGACAGTACAGAGCTCTGCCTGTCTTACTTGTTCCTGTTACTGCGACCAGCCAAGCTCCTCAGATGGCATTGTCAGAACACATTTTTACACGGTTGTGCCCCGCTCAGAATAACCAGAACATTGTACATGAGGCTGCTTCGCAGCCATGAGCTAGTGATATCTAGTGACCATGGGGGTGCCCTCTGCCTCCCTCTCACATCTCTCTGTCTGTTGCACACACACACACACTCGTTAGCACGTGGGCTGGCTGTCGCTCTTTTCTATTCCCATCCCAACACACACACTTCACCCCCAGCGCCTAGCCTCACCAGGGGCCTGCCCCTCAGCCCTTCCGCTCCATGCCACCCAGCCGAGAGCCAACCCTACTCCCGTGCCCCCCCCACACATGCCAGTGTGGTGCGTGGAGCTCTGGCTGGGCCCCACCTGAAGCTGTGAGGACAGCTCTGTGCACAATTCACAGTGTTTGAGAGAGGGGCAGCCCC